>OX101737.1:1800000-2000000 GCA_944452665.1 Stenoptilia bipunctidactyla | reverse complement strand
GCGGGTTCGATGGTCGCGAATTCTATGCAATACGCGACTTTACGTCGGCGTGTTAACATTTACATTTACATAAACATTTCAAGAAAAAACATTCAAACATTCCTTCTTAAAAGCTTACTTTAAGGTAATAGTTGGCTGTCAATTTGAGTATGTTTCAACTTTCATATTTTTAAAGTTTATTCTAAGTACCTATACCTGACTATCAATAAGCTTGAATATTAAGAAGAAATTATAATATCATACTTATTTTATGCTGTTTGACACCTGTAGGGCTACAAAGTTTTTATGTAAAACGGAACGTGATGGGCAATCTTAGGTCATAAAAACATCGGTTTCGGTTACGCATCCCTTGAGTTGCAAATGTACATGAGATATCATTACATAGGATCCATGTTGGACTGGGAGCAAAGGAAAACATAGAATGTGCCAGCTGCTTCTCTTCCCGGGCATACTGTAACTCAAAAGTGGTTGTTCCGTCTTCATCCCATGACGTCTCATCCTACTCATTATTTTTGCTTCGCTCATCCTATTAATATTCCTTATTCATCCTACAGAAAAAATCTCATCTCGTTCCATCGGTATGCCTTACTCATCTTATTTTAAAAACATCTAAAAAAAGTGTAAGATTTATGTACGGTCTGAACAAAATACTATATAAGAAATATTTCTAGCAGATTAAAATTTAATTTTATGTGGTTCTGTTAAATAAATCGACAGGAAATATGATAATTATAGATATAAATTAAGAATAAAACTGTACACTATCTCTTATCTCAAAATATATTCATTATTTTTAAGATGAACAAAGCAATGATTTATATATTTTACTTATAAGGCACAATCAAAAACGTTCAGTCGCTCGTGACCACAAGACTGCAAAGACACCGAAACGTCGAGTTAAAATGTAAAATATAAATTATACGCGATTAATCCGGTTAAAAAGTAGTTTTATTTGAATTATGAATCGTGAAAACTTAAGACAATACTAAAAACGTTTAAAATCATATTTAATTAATAAATACTAGTACCTATACTATCAATTTAAGATAACATATTTTACAAGGTACGATTTGGATTATACTTTTGTTAAGAATTTACCTACAAATTCTTTAATAAGAAATCAAATAAATTTTCAAAATCATATATTAAAACACTGATTAAGATGAATCATCAATTTAAAGTAATAAATAAATAAAAAACAGTGTAATAAGTATAAATATTTTTGTTATATCAATAAAGCTTTATAATCCTAGCATTTTGTAAATAGGCATCTCTTTTTAAAACAAGGAGCATTCGCAGCATATTTTTTTATTTGATATTAATCTATTTAAATTAGTTTACCAACTTTCAAGAGCGTTCTTCTATTTTTTGTCCACATACATTCCAAATATGAGGTGGAATTTTGTCCTTAAAAGTAAATACAAAGTTAAGCGACTATTAATTAATTACATAAATAAATAAATAGTCGCTTAACTTTGTAATATTGTAATTTATTGGGCAGCCATCCATTATGTAAAAATAAGCAACATCAATTAATTCTTCCGGTATTAATGGAGAGATTTTTGAGCCGATCTCGGAGCTGACAGGAGTTTGACAAAAGTGGAAATAGCATCCTTTGATCTCCGTGTTAGGTATAACGGTTTATATTGAATTAATAATGGCTTCAGCAAACTCAAAATTGGTCTCAAGATCTATTTATATGCTCAATTAATTTATAGTAATATTCAAGTAGTTATGTATATCTTTAACATAAATTGTTTTACAGTTCGTACCTTTTTTGTGGTAAAATTTGCTTTAGGATGAGTAATGGTGGCTTCTCACTGCGCGTGTTAGCCCGCGCCGCGCCGCGCCGCGCCCCGCGTAGTATGAAAAGCGTAGTAGCACGCGCAGGGAGAAGCCACCTTAGCCTGAGCCGCGCCGCGCCGCGCCGCGCCCCGCGCAGTGTGAAGAGCTAGGGGAGGCGCGGCGCTGCGCGTTTGAAGCTACCGACTTTTAGCGGATAGGGCGCGCCGCGACGCACCGAGCTCTTCACAATGCGCGGGGCGCGGTGCGGCGCGGCGCGGCGCGGGCTAAGGTGGCTTCTCCCTGCGCGTGCTACTACGCTTTTCATATAGCGCGAGGCGCGGCGCGGCGCGGCGCGGGCTAACACGCGCAGTGAGAAGCCACCATAAGACATACATAGCCACATTTAGGATGAACGAAGAAAAAATATTAAAACATTGTCATAGGTGAATACGAAATACCAGTTTAGGATGAGTGAAGAATTAGGATGAGAAGTCATAGGATGAAGACGGAACAACCCGTAAAAGTCAGTTAAGGGACAGAGGTCTTATAAGAGGTTTGTGGGCGATAGGTTTACCCCCTGTCACTGCAATAGTTTCTCTTCACAGTATAAAACCTCCAAATTTGTCAAACGTGACATCAGATGGTTTTATAACCTCTAGTGTTTTGCCTACCCCATAGGGGATGAAGGCGTGAAGTTAAGTATGTATGTAGGTGTGTTTTAGGTTTTTAATAATAATAAAAGAGCGTGTCACATAATCCACACATAATCCATTATTCCATTATTATTTAATACCTAAAAAATATATGAATTTATTAAAATCTATTTTTTATTTCACAGGGAGACTGGGTATACCCGCATCGTCCCGGTGATTACGCGACATTGACCAGGAAGTACCTAGGTTCGTTATACTGGTCAACTTTGACATTGACCACCATCGGGGATCTGCCGACACCAGAAACAAATGCTGAGTAAGTACTGCTTTGTTTAAACACAAACGAATTTATAGGTATTTTATAATAAAATATGTATTTAACTGGATTTCATTGCGTTTATCTTACTTTAATAATATTACAAATGTGTAAGTTTGGATGGATGTATGATGTATGTTTGTTCGGCTGCAAACTGGACGGCAGCGACAGCGACAGCGACACGGTAGAAAGTATTGAGTTTGTATGAAACCACGAAAAATCGCTCTCCCGCCCGCTGGCGTCGATAACGGCCCAGATTCCCCGCGTCGCTGCCCGCGCTGCTGTCGCTTTCGCTGCCGTCCAGTTTGCAGCTTTCCTCAATCTCGGTGGAACAGAATGACATTTGGCATAGTTATAAAGTACAGCCTGGAATAGCACATAGGCTTCTTTTCTCCCGATATTACCGCGTGATTAGAAATTGCGCGGGAAAAACCGCTTGTTTAAATATAAATGACCACGGTGTTTGATAGTGTACCGAAACGTCTAGGTATAATGAAATGGATGCGAATAATTCCCGTTAAATATGTATTTAGTTTAGTAAAAACTGAACACAACTTTCTAAATTATTTTAATTACATTTTGATATTGGTAAAACTGTGTTTAAAATATATTTCACTTTATACTTTCTAGTACTGTATAAGATATTGGATTATAGGTACATAATATTATATTTTGTATTATTATTATAAGTGTTGTGTACTTAAATTCATACTATCTTATTTACTCTATTGAAGTTAGTTTATCGACGTATATTTTACAAGTAAAATATTTTTCCTTACGTTATAAATAATATTAATAAGTATATCTATATTTAAGCAACGATAGTAATATTATAATTTTACTTAACTTTATAAGTTCATAATACATATAACTCATAAGGCCTAATAATTAAGATTTTGTTTTTAATTATTTTGATATATTTATAAAATACATATATATCAGGTATTTTCCATGCTGGGCTGGGAGCGAAAGAAAAACATAGAATGTGCCAGCTGCTTCACTTCCCGGGCATACTGTAAAAGTCAGTTAAGGGAAAGAGGTTTTATTGGCGTTTTTGCGAGCGATAGGCTGACCCTCTGTCACTGCAATAGCCTCTTTCCATCATTATAATTTTGAGCACGTTGTCGTCACCTTTAAATATAATGATGTTAAGCTAAAGTAATAATCTGTTTTAAGTATGTGATGTGAACATTATTGTGTTGGTGATCTATAAATAAATGAAATAAATAATACCTCCAAAGTCAAACGTGACATCAGATGTTCTTATAACTTCTGGTGTTCTGCCTACCCCATAAGGGATACAGGCGTGAAGTTATGTATGTATGTATGTACCTATATATTAGATATACATGATTAATCAATAAAGCTTATATCTAAACTTCTCACTTAAATATTTATGCCAGTTTCTCAATTAGTTCAAGTTACTCAGTTCATTAAAAGGGATTTATAGAACTCTACCCCTAGTGCCAAGGCTGCGTTACGCGTCCGAAGGCGCGTATCGTACGTCCGTATCATACGCGTGTCGCAGCGTTGCTAGTAACATTTCATAAGTGTGCTTGCACAGTCGTGTCAATGGAATACTTAATTTGGCGCATTTCGAACGTCCGTTTGAACGTCCGTTTGAGCGCGTATGGTACGGAAGTTGCAGTTTTGTATGAAACGCGAGTTCGAACGCGTGACGCAGCGTTGGCACTAAGGACGATAAAAGAAATTGAATTTAGAATCATGAAACCCTATTTTAAGACTTTCAATTGAGAATTAATAAATAACTGTTTTAATTATTTACATTCTACCCTCAAGGGGTGTAAAATGCCGTGAACTTTTGTATAGGGACTCTACTTGGAACTTTTAAATGTGGAAGTAAAGGTCAATTAGAAACCTTATTGAATTTCTTATAGTAGTCTTCGGCTTTCTATTTCATTTTTTTTTATACATTTTTATGGTAATTTAGGTCAAAGGTAACTTATTACATCACATCAAGGTCAATCAACAATAGATAAAGTGTAGGTATAGTTTTGATTAACATTTTTAAATATTAATCTTGTTTCTTAACCGCCATGATCGGGACAATATAAATAAATTAAAGAGAATATACCGTTTCTCAACTTCATAATTAGGTATATTTTATTTAAAGACGCCAATTATGGTGTTATTACAACTTACAGTTACTTACTTAAAAGATTGTCGACTTTTTCAAGACTTCCAAAAGGAGTAGGTTCAAGGTAGTTCTTTTCGTCTCGTGATTTTTCGGACAATTATAAATTGATTTTTAATATTCTTTCAATGATACTTCACAGAACAGAGAACATTTCACATAAAAATGCAAGTGACATTTTTTGTGAGAAATTTCATGATGAATAATTCTTGTAAAGACTTTGGAGCCTTAAATAAAACACTTTTTAACCGGATTTATCGCGTATATTTACATTTTAACTTTTTTTAACTTTTAACCAGTCGCTCGTGACCACGGGGTCTGCAAAGAAACCGAAACGTCGAGTTAAAATTTGAAATGTAAATAAACGCGATAAATCCGGTTAAAAAGTGTTTTATTTAATAGTATGAATCGCGAAAACTTAAGACAACTTTTGAGCCTATTGCAAATCGCGAGATATTTGTGAAAAACAGATTTTCATGACCTTTTGACCTCTGTAACTTTTTTAACCGGCACGAATCAATGTCGATTTTCTACATCATCATTGTAATGCCGTTATAAAGGTGTATACAAAAATTCAACCCACTAATAAACCTAAAATGACTAGACTATCATATTTCAGCCAGTTCAGTTGATTATTCTTTGCCTTCTTAATATCTCTTAAATTGATAAACTAAATTCATTACCATTAAGTTTCACACCCTAAATTAAAAACCTACTTGATAACAAGCCCAAAATTATTTACTCTCGTTCAATTAATCTTCATGTTTAACATTCCTCTAATTAAACCGCGAGGCCATTTAATTATTTTCGAGGCAATTAGACTTAAATTTAAATTAAAAGCTTATGCCCAATCTAGTAAATGGAATTGGAGCATTTTCGTCAATACATTAAGTAATGTTTGCAAATTTTCGGTTACTCCACGGCGGCCTTGCGTTTAATATACAGGGTCCGCCTATAATAGTCAATTATATTTTAATAACATATTAAGAATGACGAGTAGGTATGGGAATTTTGAAAAAAAAAAAAATTTAATATATTTTTCATAAATTAAAATTTCAAAATTCTTCTCAGTGAGTAAAATTTAAGTTTAATCTTAATTTTATGACTACATACAATAAGATGAAAACTTTTTTATTACCTACTTGCTGTGTGGTCATAAGCTACAGAGTAAACTGAAATTAAGATCTCTTAGAAGAATTAAATAAATAATTAACCCTGTATTTTTACATCAGTGTGTAAATAAATAAGAATTTTGAAATTTTAATTTACGAAAAATGTAAAAAAAAATTTTTTTTCGAACTTCAGACCCACTCATCATTCTTAATCTGATATTTAAATATTATTGACTGTTATGTGGCGACTTATATTGAAGGAATCGGTACAGGTATATTACTACTTACTCTATCCACCGAAACGAGTTAATAGAGCGTTGTCTCTGTCAAAAATCTCATACAAACGACAAAGACAGAATACGGTCAGTGGGAGTCAACTTAAGCCCCAGCATGACTGTTGGAAACAAAACATCAAACCAAGGTGACCTTTCTAGTTTACAACCTTGGCGGATTGTAAACGGCGGTGTTTAGAAACACAGACATACATCTACATAAACAACGCAAGTGCCACGATTTGTATTGGAACCAAGCGTGCCGAATTTTAAGACCTACTGTGACGTCGCAGCTGATATTTATGACTGGGAAATACAAACAGATTCAGAGACACCGATGCCGCCGATGAAATTAATTATTAAGAACGATATCGATATTGTGGAATTGATTTTCTAACAGACATACATACGCGCGGATTAAAGCTAGAGGCGGCCTTGATGCTTGGTCGGGGTTTGGACACGCAAAGAACATGCATTTACGTTATCCATGTAGATGTATGTCTGTGTTTAGGACAGTATGTACGCTTGTTATTGTTTATTTTACTATGAAACTAGAACTATAAATGACTCGAGTTTTGTAGCCTTTTAGCCTTCGTTTCAACCTTTCGGTCTTCGTCGCAAAGAGAGTCTTATGCCCGTCTACACTAAACTCTTCTGAGCATAAACTTAGTTATGACATGCCTAAACTACGTCATACATAATTATTGACTTACTCTGAATTTTCTTAATCATTTAGGCATTGACATATGTTTAGTGCAACGCAATTTTTGTTCCTAAGCATGTCCTAGAGACTTAAGTATTAAGAATAAGAATTTATTTATTTGCCAGAATGTGGTAAAACAAGTTCTAAAATACAGTATTATAATACAGTCTTATTCTAAAGTACGCACATTCACTCCGTCTGAGCATGCAAACATATTTTTTTACAAAAGTTGTTCAAACTTTATAATTTATAAATTGGTCATATTACGTTAATTTTTTATGTTACAATTACAACAAAGTTCAAATGTCATAAGTAATCAGAAATACCATCAAATAATAAATTAAAAATAAAATGTAAATTAAAATGTCAAGTTGAAATGAAAACAAAAAAAAATTCAGTATATAACATGCAATGAAAATGTCAACTAAAAGATCATATATTCCTGAACACTATAAAAACAATTTTGTGCCAACCATGATTTTAGTTTATTTTTAAAATGACTAAATGGAAGGCTCTTTATATCAACAGGTAATTTATTAAAAATTCTTATTGCCATTGACCGACAATTTTTGTCACGCATAGCTGTGCGGACTTTTGGCATTACTAAACGGTTTGGTCGCCTACAGCTCCGTATTCTCGGAGTATCATATAAAGAGTCAAATAATTCTGGATGACATTTAACAAAAACACATATTTCATAAATGTATAAAGAGTCCCTGTTAAAATCTTGAGGTGTTTAAACAAAGGTCGACATGATACAGTATTTTTGACGTCACATATTGCACGTATGCATGCTTTTTGAGCAATAATTAGGAGCTTTCAAAGTTTAGTGCAGACGGGCATGTGTCTTATATGATTGACATGTGTATTTGTATACAAGGTGTTCTTTTTGATATCCCATAACTTTAAGGTTTTGTTCATTACTAAAAAATAATACTTTTTGCCAAAGAATTTGTGGTTCAAAAGTGCATAGTTTCCAAGATATCATCTATCTTAATATAATGAGTTCATAAATTATCAACCTTGGAAAATCTCTTTAACATTCATTCAATAGACGCGTGTCACTGAAGCCATACAATAAACAACAAAAACATTTTAAACGTTCACGAACGTTGCATACAATGTACAACGCAAAACGTTGCGAACTGTACCCGTGCATAACGATAAAAAAGGGCTAGAAAATGCCTCGTGGTCAACTTTGCTTAAAGGTGTTTTACATAAGATGTTTTGACTTAATTGAATTATATTGTATAAAAAAATAAAAAAATAAAATTGAAAAATTATTCAAATGTTATTTGATTCTATTACATGGTACCATTAATACCATAGAGTTATAGGAAATCAACCTTGTACATCGGTCCGTGGCATCGTAGCTCCCAAACGAATGAACCGAATTGAGTGCGAATTTATTGAATCAAGAGTCTTGTCTGTTAATATTTTAGGTGGTTATTTCTTAAGCTAGACTGTCTAAAACAAGGCTTCAAACTAAGGTGACTTTTTTTACAACCAATGCCGAGTTTCATCCACACCTAAAACAACAAGCTTTCAACATAGGACGCCAACCAAGGTCACGCTAAACCGCCGGTCAAGTGAAATTTGGTCGCAAACAGCAGACTTTTCAACACTGTAGCCGGTGCTTAAGTGTGCGTCCATACTGTGAACCTAGCGCAGTGGCGACGAAGGAAGCAATATCATACATATGTAACCATACTAGTTTCCACACTGCAGTGACTAAGGTGGAAGCCTAGCGCGACCGGACTGAGCGAGTCAGCGTGCGTAAGTTTCAAACGATCATGTCCGCGCTTTCTGGCCACGGGCCTAAGCAACAAGCGACTCAATGCGTGGGTGGTGGGGAAAACTAACCCGTTCGGATATTCGAGTGAATTTAAAAAAAAATTGGGTTACGTCTCAATTCTTCACACAAATTAAAAAAATATTTACATTTTTTTTAAACATTCAAGTAGAAAAATCCCTAATATCCCTTTCACATATTATTTAGAATAAATTACTTAAATAAATTAATTCAAGAATGGAAAAAGTTTTCTGTATATGCATGAAATAGTTTCTGAGAAAACGCCAGATGTTGAAGAAGGGGCGATGTTCCGACATTACTCGTGCAAAATTTATTTCACAGCGAAATAAATTATAAGAGGAAAAGATATATAACGTGCATTTTTTACATAAGAAGGATGGAATGTTTGTCCTCCATTACACCTAGTGGGTAGTGAACATTAGGAGTCCTAATTTAGTACTGAAATATTCATTTATTCCTCTAGCAGTGGAAACTATGGCGTGCTGGGGCGAGGACACTTAAAACATTCATAAAAGCCGTCGACTAAGGAAAAGAGAATGCGATCCTAGGGCCGGGACAATTCTGGGGCAAAGAATTGCCATAGCAGTTCAGCGTAGCAATGCAGCCTCGTGGGCACCTTTGAACCGGATACTGCCAAGGGCCTTTTTGATTAGTTGCCCCCGGCACCAATGAATTTTTTTTTGTAATATTTTGTAATATTTATAAGTTCATTTTAGTATTTTTTTTGTTTGTATTTTTTATGTTCTATACTTTTTATGTTCTTAATTATGTTCTGTGTATTTCTGTTATTGTCTATTTACTTTTATAAATAACTAAATAAAGCTCTTTTTAACCAGATTCATCGTGTATTTTAACTAGACATTTCGGTGTCTTTGCAGACCCCGTGGCACGAGGTAATTAAAAAGTGTTTTATTTTAAGAAAGTGAATCGCAAAAACATAACACAGTTTTATTTAGACGCGAATACTTAATTTAGATGGTACATACACGTCGAATCCATATAATTAATTTTATAGATAAAAGGCATTATAAAATTCAAAAGAAAGCTTTAAAAATATTCATATATTTCATTTAAACTTAATTTAAACCTGAAAAATATGAATAATATATGGATTCAAGTAGTATGTAGCCGTTATAAAGGATTTACTAGAAAGTGGAAAAATCTGTAACATTCTTGAGAATGTGAAAATTCTCTGGAAAGACCCGCAACAGTAGTTTTGGAATACCGAGACTGAGAACTGATTCGTTCTCGTACCAATTATGAATAATGGATCGTTCTTCATGTAATAAAACCTGAAACGCTTTAGCCTATTCCATAACTTATCTCAAAATGATATATATATTTATATAAATGAGCTTCCATGCTGGACTGGGAGCGAAAGAAAAACTTAGAATGTGCCAGATGCTTCTCCTCCCGGGCATACTGTAAAACAGTTAAGGGACGGAGGTTTTAAAGGCGTTTTTGTGGGAGATAGGCTGACCCCCTGTCATCGTCTTTCTCCAAATTTGTTAAACGTGACATCAGATGGTCTTGTAACCTCTGGTGTTCTGCCTACCCCATTAGGGATACAGGCGTGACGTTTTGTATGTATGTATGCTTTTGACCTGGGTCTCATGTCACCTGATAGGTAAACATAACAGCACAAGGTTTAGGAATTAATTGGCTCTCAATAAAGTATTGCCGGAGTACATCACCGCCGGAGCGCGGCAACATTTGGTGACAGATTTTTAACCGACTTCCAAAAAAGGAGGAGATTCTCAATTCGTCTGTATGTTTGTTTGTGTCTTTGTTATACGATATTTCGGACAATTATGAATCGATTTTGAAATATGATATGATCATATGATAGAGGATACTTCATAGTTGGTCCCATATAAGTTTCATCGAAATCGGTTGAGCACTACGTCAAAAATTTCAAATTTTTGAAAAAATATGTAGGATTTCGGACGTTGATCACATTATAACTCAGCCAAAGTTTTGCGTAAGTCGGTTTTTTAATGCTCTGCATTCGTTGATTATATATGTCTTTTTGTGTCTTTTATGATAATAATTGGCGTCTCTCATGCTGTATTTGTTATTTATTTCTTTGAATCCTTATACCTATTGTATGTGATGAATAGGTTCAGATATTGGCTGTCAAGTCATGTGTACTTAGCAAAGTTGATATTTGAGATGAAGAATGATACTATACAATCTCAATTACGACTCCAGCAGTTCCAGCACCAACAAGAATTTTGAGGATAAAACTGATGGTTTAAAAAAGCCAGCATAAAATACCTGCTGTATTCTAATTCCAAATAAATTCCATAATCTTTAAGGAACTGCCTGGTAAATAATGTTTGCTGAATATAAAAAGCAATGTGTCTTTTTTTTCGTATTTTTTTAATATTGTAACAACTCTTGCTCATTAGTTGAATGTGAATTTCTTAATACCTTTTTTTTCCAAGTAAAAACTATTTAAAAATCGAATAACATTACAAAACAATGTTACTCAACCAAATATATCATACGTATAAGATATATTAGAATTCTATGTTAGACGAGCTTTTTCCCGCAACTTCGTACGCGCATAAACATAATGTCTTATTTTTCCTGATCCGTGGGAATTTCGGGAATTCCTTTCATAGTACAATCAGATACCTATTAAAGAACCTTTATACCAAGTATCACATCCGTGCACTTAAGGAAAAATATTTTTTCATACAAACTAAAACATCGTATATTTCCCGTTCCCGTGGGAATTTCGGGAATTCCTTTCATAACACAACCAGACCCACATTGAAAAACTTTTACACCAAGTTTCACATCGGTGCACTCAATAAGATTTTGCATACAAACTAAAAAGTCCTATATTTCCCGTTCCCAAGGGAATTTCGGGAATTCCTTCCTTAGTGCACCCCTACATCCCCTAAAGAATGTATGTTACAAATTTCAGCTCTCTACGCCCTGTAGTTACGGCTGTACGTTGTCTGTCAGTCACTCAGTACCTCAGTCACTCAGTACCTCAGTCACTCAGTCAGTAACGGAACAGTTTTATATATATTGATTGATTATGTTCATAATATGAGGATATGACTAAAAGTCACGTAAAATATGAATTTTTGTTAAACACGATATATGAAATAAAAGAGAGAAGTAAAACCTTAACGTGCTCGTTTTATTAAAACGTCAAGATCGCTTTTTCCGATCAAAGGCAATAAATTCCCGAGTATTAGCATGTACAGCTACATCTGTGTATAGCAATTTTTCATCTTTAGTAATATTATGAAATTTCTATGAAATCCTTTATGAGAGGAAACCAAGGGAAGTCAACTTAAATCACGTAAAAGGATATTGATGATTGACATATGTCATATGACATATGTCAATCATCACCGTTCATGCATATGATTCACAAACATTGCATTTGACATGTCGCTGTCGCTGTCGCTGCCGTCCAGTTTGCAGCCTAAGTTCCGCTTTGTGGTCTTCATAACACTTTGGCTTTTATTTTAAACAATAAAAGCCTACTTTGTTGGTTGGTGTCTCACTTTGGGGAATTTATTTATTTAATAATTAACGCTACTAAAAAACAACGTGTGTAATAGTAGCAGCGCAAAAAGCGAGTCAGTGGATGATCCGCACGAATTTTACTAGCACGTATCGTGCGGATCAACCCCTTTAAAAATATATTATTTTCCGTAGTCAATTCGCACTGAGGCAATTGACTCACGTACGAATCCACCTCTGCAAAGAGTAATGTTCATAGCTGACCTGTCAGATTTTTGACAACTCATGAAATGTATTAAAACAACATATAGTGCAAATAATAGCTCATGTTCGGTTAATTGAAAATCATTTACTTATATTAGGAACCGCAGCAAGAATTTTAATAATTCACCCTCTCAAGTTACTCAATAGACTACTAGTATCCACTTGAAATGAAAATCCCGATATCGTTTCTAAGAAATTAAATCAAATCTGCACCAATAGTTTAGATATAAACAGACAGCATTTCAATGACAATATCATCTTTATACATTCACATACCTAACAAAAAGTAGTTTTCAGAGGTCAGAGACTGTATGGACCGTGAACATTACTCTTTTTGTAGTAGTGGCAATAAAATTCGTGAGAATCGTCAAATACCTAAGCACTTTTATTCTACGTCTTAAGGAGCAACGATGCCACAGACACTCATCAATACTCATGTTAAACTGTGTAACACTGTTTTTAAAACTCTCTCTCTTGCTCGGGTCACTCTAAAGAAGGTAGTATCAAAACGGAAATTGAAACTCACGTAGTTGAAACTTAAGTGACACTTCGTTACGTCAAATGTCTTCGCCGTAAAATTTCAAAAGGTAGTAATTTTGTAATTGGTTTTCCGCCATAAGCACCGCAGTCCATCAGAATATCTTGATGAAATTTAGCGCACCATTTAAAATCTGTCCTATTCCTCTGAATATTATTATTGGTATAAATTGGAGCAATAGAAATGATTTAAAAAGTAAAGACTTCACTATCCTGTGGTGTAATTATCTTCATTAATTGGTTTAAATCAATGGAAAAATAAAAAGAAAAACATATAAATGATTTAACCTTAACACACAAGTAGTTAAAACGGTATTTAGGAAGTGGCTCTTGAGTAGCTCTTAATTTCATAGTTTACGCGGAATATTTGATAGAAACTTAAGAGAGTTTGTTGAATTTCGACACAATTTTCATCACTGGCAACCTCAAACTATTATATGTTTATTTAAATAAAATGACAAATGCCTGTGTCAAGAATTTTTATGACTACATGAACGGAGTAAACCGGTAAACTTAGTTATAAATAAAACACTTTTTAACCGGATTAATCGCTTATAATTTATATTTTACATTTTAACTCGACGACGTTTCGGTGTCTGCAGACCCCGTGTTCACACACGAGCGACTGATCGGTTAAAATATAAATTATACGCGATAAATCCGGCTAAAAAGTGTTCTATTTAAATTATGAATCGTAAAAACTTAATACAAATTTGTTATATCTACGTATTTAAGATAAGCTTAATAATAATTAGATTTAAGTGTATTTTTAAGTTTCTTGTGTATTAATAAGGTACTAATCAATAAGTTATATGTAGCACCCTCGGAGGTCCCAAATTTCTGCCCCGCCGCGGCCTGAAGTCTCGCCTCTTGCAGTTCAAATCCAATAGAGGGTACGTCTTATTTTGTTAACGCAACATGATTGGTCAGATCACTGGTTTAATTATTATATAATTCACCTTTAGGTGTTCAAAGGAGAATGGCGAACAGCCATATATTGTTAGTACCACTTTTACTAGCGCAGAACCATAGATGAAAATAAGTTGCGCAGAACTTGCACGTATCAAAATCTTAATAAGTGGGCTTGAATTCTAGGATAACTGGTCATTTAAATTCAATTATGGAAGTTGGGAATAAAAAGTTGAAATATGAATCACGCAAATATAGTCATATAAACTAGTGCTGATCAGCCGACAGCATTTACATGTCTAAAACATTGTAAAAATACTTTTAACACACGTTTTAATTTCTTAAATATAATTCTATACCCAGTTTGCCAATCTGGCGTTCAATATAAAGTCTGCCAAGTCTTTATATTGAAACTAAAATGGCCAAATCGTCAGTTGGAATTGTAATGATGTTTGAAACGTGTTACTGCTTCAGAGGTTTCAATTTTATAGTATTTAAAAAACACCAAGTCCCCTCTGAAGTTGCATTACGCGAAACGTCTCGCAACAACTTCAGAGGGAACGAAATGACTTGGCGCGATCTCTTCTAGATTAACAAAGGTAGTAACCAAATAAAGTTGATTGAAACAAGAAAGAAGATAGGCAGACTGTGTACCCTAACATTTACTAATTAGGAGATGTGGGAAGTTGAACTTTTGGTATTTTTTACTCAATACTGGACTACTTATTTTCCATAAATTATTATTTTTAAACAACTTCTGTGAATGAAGAAAAATGGAAGTTTTATTTTCTTTATTCAAAGAAATTCACTTTAGTAATAAAAACTGCTCGAAGACGTCGTTAGATGTACATCACACAACTGACACACATATCAACTTGACATAGTTTGTTTCAAAAAAATCAAAAATGTGTCAAAAATTACTTTAATGTTGTTTTTAACGTTCATTTTCTGTTACTTTTACTGAACAGTTGTAGAGATATAGTATTTTTATTTTTTTATTGACTTTTTTTATTGCTATATTCAAGACAAACAAATAGGTAATAGTTTCATTACGCTACAGAACTCCAAAAAAGACTTAACTAGCACTGTACTGCTTGCTGCCAATGTTCTTTACAAATCCCTTATTTTATACCATTAAGTTTGGAGTTTATAAATAAAGTTGTAAAATTTTAAATGGCAAGAGGACTTTTGCTGAATTGATACTTTAACTACGGTAATATTAATTACAGCCGCTGTTTGTCACAAAAGTAATAAAATTGAGTATAAAATAAGTCCAGTGCTGATTGAAAATTCGGAGTAAAATGTCTCCAAAAGTAAGGACATTCTGTACTGTAGGAACGATGGTAAAAGTAAGAAACATATAGGTACTTTTAATAAAAGTTTAAGGGTTTTATTAATACTGGCCTTAGTCTAAAGTTACGAATTTTGTCGGTAACAATAAAAAAAAATTTGGCTTGAATTTTCAATAATCTTTGAAAACAGTGTTTCTTTGTTTTGAAAATAGTGAAATACTTACGTAACAATGCTAAACGATTACATAAAAGGCCCTTATTCTGGAAATGTCATTTAAGGTCTATCAAACGATTCATCTGGCTTTAGGCGACGTTTGAAACCCTACACAATCATTGTGCAAAATTGTTCCCAATGAAGATCCCCATGCCAATTCCATTTTTAAATGAGAAGCTTTATTTAAATTTAGTTTGGAAAACATTAATATTGAGTTTATGTAGAGTGAAACACAAAATTATTTTGAACGTAGATTTTTTTTTTATTAATCAATTTATTTATTTAGATGCAAATTAATTCTGCGGTTAATTAATTAAAACTAGTAAAACAGACTTTGTAAAATCTTCTTTGAATCTTACGGTCGTTTTTAATTACAATCTCGCAGATCTTTGGTTAAATAAGAAAAAAATACTAAATGAATCAGATAACATATCGTACCAATTCACTACATATTTTTAAGGGTAAATACGTATGAGTTTTTGCCTGTAGGGTCGTCCTTGAATAACCCTACCAGCCTCAGGATTGGTAATTACCCAAAAAAACGATTCAAATTAACCCTCGAACTTATAATAGCTCTAAAAGTGTTCTTATTTTGAATACTTCACTTATTTATCAGATAAATTAACTTTTTTGGTAATATTTCCCTCCAAACATCTTATTATTACTATTCAACTCGGTGAATCCCAAATTCCTTGATATAATAATAATTTCCTGAATCTTAGACTGTTTTTTACCAAGTCCTAATTGATCTTACATAATAACCTGATTAAAACGAACTTTGATATAGTAGAATAAACATTGAAATAAAGGAATCTCAGAAGGAGAGGAGGTGAATGCTTGATGCACGAGAGGGGACCGTCGGGGGACACATGCTCGTTAGAGACCCATGACCCCGCCTGCCAATCCCTAACAGTGCGGGACTCACCGAACCCAGCGATATCCGTCCTTTGCTGGTCCCGAGTTGGGCTTTGACAGTCAATTAGAGTCAGAGGCTGCGTACACTCTTTCGATATAGCAGGATATCTTATACGGTATAGAAGTGCCTAACTTCAAATGACTACACATGATAAGTTTTGTCGTCTTTCTATACATAAGGGGTTAAAAACATTTGTCCAAGCCAAGGATGAGTGACCGCCACCCGCGCCGACCATTTAATTTTCACGACGATTTCCGTGCTTTAAACGATACAGATATCTACAGTAATTCAACTTCATACAAACGGAAGAAACGCGAGCTATACCTACGCGGCTCGATCTCGGCATGCGGCCAGTCGCGAGTGTCTGCATACCGAAACAATTGTTGATGAGCTTTACGTTGATATGCGGATTGTTTATACTTTAAAATTTAATAGTACATCGTGCGTCTCAGTCGAGGCATTAGTATTTTTCAGTCGCTAATTTATAAGACCGACTTGTTATTCAAACGTATACATGTTTTTTTGACACAAAACGTATTTTTGTTTAACACTTCCTATTCAATTTACAAAGAATTTTACTTTTTTATATAAAAAAGTATATTTGCAGTCACGAAACTAAATGGAAGTAAATACAAAGTAGGCAAAGGTAATTTAAATGCTAAAGGCGGGCAGCCCTATCGCATGTGAACGGACCGCGGCGCGCTGTAGGCATTTATTTCAAAGATGCGGTCGAGTTGAATTACTGTAGATATCTGTACTGTGGTTCTGTTCAGCACTATCCGAGATTCTGTATACTTGTTCGACTTGTCCGAAACCATTTCTCGCACTGAAAATTCTCATATAAGCATATTAACTAGCACTGTTTAGTATTTTATAGCCTTAACCTCCAAGACATCATGGAGAGAGACTCAAAGCCCTGCAGTCTGCACATCGACGTTAATATGTCTTTACTTACCAAGTAAAGTAAATTTTGACGAGATAAATTCCAGTTAAAAACATCTTTAAATTAATAAACTAAATATAATTTTGGCGTAAAAACGAGACAATACTAAAACGGCACAAATAGGCTGCCCTATATCAACATGACATATGCGCGTCAACTGAAAATGTTTTTCCCTTTCGCCTCTATATATTTATTATGGAAAGTTTCCAAACAATTTATTTATGAAATTTTCGTGCCAGTGTTTCCAATTAAAATCTTAACGATCGGCTTAAGTATAAACACATAGATTACTTGTTCATGATTCTGTTTATCGAAATTTAACAGTGTGTTCCTACGCTTAGGGTATTGATTTGTTTGAAGATGTTATGATAAAAGCTTTGAGTCTAATCTTGGATACTTTAAATAGATTATGTTGGTTTTAGAGCTAATTTAAGATGATATCTTAAGAAATACATGTTATTAATAAAGTTATACATATTAATGTATTTTGGATCGATATTCCCACGTAATTGACGCGGCTAAAGACGTGTGTTACAACAGAATGTTATAAATAAAACTTGTAAAATAACAATTCAATAACATTTTAAATAACAAACGATCAACCGTCTCTTTTAAACAACTTAATCGCTTTAAATTCTGAGATTCTTATTTTAAAATGACTCGCGAATGAGATAGAATACTGCAGTAAAATAAATCTATTCAACCAGAAGCATTAATTTAGTGTTGCCCGTTAAGCAGATTGAATGGTAAAGTAGCACCGAGAATGGCAGTCGCTTCGCTTACGATGGATAGCCTTTGAAGTTCGGCAACATTTTGTACTTTATTCTCATTCTGATAGAAAATAGAATTGGGAGGGCAAAAAACAACAATATCTTATTTTATTTATACAACGTGTAACAAAATGGAGAGATAAAACTTAAGGGTTAGCTTCTATACCATACGTAGGATATACAGACAAAGAAATAGCATGATCAGTGCTGGTATAGACTTTCATACAAATTTTAATTATTTTACAACAAAATATTTTGACAACCCCAGTCAACCTAATAAGCTAAAACAAGACTTGTGCCGCAGTCAGTGACCTTATGACCTTTCCCGCACCGGCTGAACTTTGTAGTATCTGTCTTAGTTACCCATCACTTTATTTTTACGCCATCTGTTATCGAATAGATTTTATCAAAAGCTAACAGCTGTTTTTAGGGTTGACACTTAGATATTTTATTTTATATATTTTATATTAGTATTTTATAAATTTGTTAACCGTAAGGATAACAAATTTATGTTACTGTTACTCATAAACTACATCACCAAACATACAACCCCCTTAAGTATTATCTCTTCATTATGTTACACGTTGTAGAGATAGGTATTTTATCTGTTATTATGGCCTTCTTACTTGCTGCTCTGGTAAATACCTACGGTATCTTTATATTAGAAGTTTAAATCCTAGTAAGTAGTTTTATAGCTGTGTAATGAAAACAAATATAAACTTTCCCATCATAGTTTTGTATGTTTATCAGTGACCTGTTTATAGGTACTTCACTTGTTTCTTTTATTAGCTAGTTTCTAAAATATAAAGTTATTAACATTTTTAACATTTATACCACATAATCTGGTCCGAGTTTTGACTATTCTGTCATTAGATTGAATATGAGATTGATTCGATATTAACTCGAGACGGTCGCTAATACAGGGTGGCTCGTGATAAATTTTAGTTACTGAAGGAGAGCACTCTGTACTCGATTCTGGTCATAATTATGTAATCAAGGTCGGTACTTAATACTTCTCTAGAATTCCCTATAAATAGATACAGTTTTGCTACTATTTATTTTACTTACGCCTTGCGGCATGTGACCTGGTACGCGGATCGCTGCCAACACTAATGTACCCATGCATTGCGTAATCAATTCTTTAATTTTCTTTTAAGTTTACTCAGTAAATAATTAATATTTATTTTTTATAATATTTTTTCTCTTCATGTATGATCTCAAACTATCACGTCCTCGAATTTAAAAAGTGACTCACCAGTCACCCTGTATAAAGAAAATCAATTAAAAACATGTTTATTGTTCTGAATTTAGGTCATGACTTAAATTTACTCAAAGTTAAGCCACGAGTAAAAACGTCCGCTATAAAAAGAGGATTTTCTTAACGATTCGCAAATATCCCAAAAGACTAGTTATATCCGGGAAATAAACTCCCCGGCAACCTTCAACCCTTCTCACAGCGTAAACATCTTAGAAGACATACTTAATTCTATGTCATCCTGGTGTCAAAGAACTCGAAAGCATGGGATAAAATATTACTAAATATTTTTCCGCTAATCTTTGGAAAAGTTTTCCAGGCGGGCAACTATTGTAAAAATATGACAGTTGAAAAAACAAACAAAGGTCGTAGAGATTTTTTTTAGTTGATTTCATAAGTATTCAAAACTGTAAGAGATCGCTTTACAGCGATAAGGCTGCCTCTTGTGCCTATCTTTATGTTCTTTTTATTTTAAAAGTTTTCCTTTTGTACATGTGTGCAATAAAGTATAAATAACTATATAAATAAGTGTTAGTTTCCATTAAAAATACATTGTATTTTATTTTTGAGGAAAACTTACTAGCTAGTACTAGATAAATTCAAGAATTATTACTTATAAGCTACTTACAAGACGTATTCAAATTTGTGAGTAAAACAATGAGAGGTTTTCTGACAGCTCATTAAAAAAACAAAACTGTACAAAATTGGTACAAAAGGCTTCGATAGATGGCGCTTTACAAAAGGCGAAGGCGAAGAATTTATTCCACACTGCGTTTTTAAAAGTAAAATAAATTAATTGATGTCTGTACCAGAAATTGAACGTATAAATAACCATAGATGGTAGATACCACTTACCTACATTATAGTATACAGACTTAACGCCTTCGGCTTTTTAAAAGTGCCATCTATAGAGGTTTTTTGAACTAATTTTTATGAGCTGTTAGAAAACTCCCCATTATTTATTAGGTTACAATAAATCGCTCTATGACTTACTTACTTTTTTACTTGACACAAAAACACCAACGTTTTATAATTAAAAAAAAACAATCAAAATTAAAACTCATTATACTAAATGTTACAAAATCAAATCACTCTTAGTTCTACAGAAAACAAAGGCGCATCGCTTGTACCAAAAATAAAAGAGACTTAACACGTTTATGGACCCTCAAATTCACAGCACAAATCTCTTAGATAATTAACAAGTAACGATCGAGGCGACCTCTGTAGCAGCACTACAGTTTATCAAACCTTTGTTTTAAAGAGCAGCCAGGGAACCATAACTCGCAGAAAGACGACTGTGGTACAGTCGGAAAGAAAGTGATGTACCTAACAGTTTTTATTTGGTTTTCTGTACATTTTTTTTCTGTATGACGTCATACCATTAAATTAGGTGTATTTAAAAATAACAGTACAGGAATTCATACTGAAATAAGTCTTGTACCTTTTTTATTATTGTAGCATAACTGATTTTTTTTCAGTTAACTGAAATTTTCCGGTATTAATATTAATATTAAAATTTTATTTTTAAATAACTGTAGAATGTTCGATAGTTTAGTTGAAGCCTATGAAGCGGAGGTACATATTATGCTGACCTATACATTTCGGTACAGAAATTAAATAAGTTAAAATATTTCTGTACTTAAAACATCTACAGAAATTAATCCGGTATACATTATTTTAGTACTGATATAATTAATTTAGATTTTAATAACTTGTACAGTTATTGTGTTTGATGAAGCAGTACACTAATAAGGGTACTGAAATTTTACTAGTACAATTTAAAAATGTTATACCGATATGCAGTCCCTGACTGAAAGTGTCATCTTAACCTAATTCATAAGCATTACTCAAGCTTAGTACAGGGTAGATTAATAGTCACCAGGCAATTTTTTTTACTCGATAAGTATCATTTATAGAAACGATTTTTGCAAAAAAAGGTATGCATTTTTTACAAGGAAATTAATTTATTCACTAACATATCAAGCAAACATGGTCACTCTAAATTATTAATGAATACCATTAAAATAAAGACGACTACGAAATACTACAAAAAAATTTACAGTACTACGCCGTAGTATTAACAATGAAATGCCGCGTCATAGTAGCGGTGTTTATCAACAGCGACTATTTCTAAAAGGGTTTGTGGTGCCATATCTTTTGCTACTGAGCGTTTCTTAAATTCAGGAACGTTTATATAGTATCAAATAAAATAATATTTAAATTTAGCTTGTGACTAAAAAATAATCCTGTATGTGCCTGACATCGCCCCTTTATTATGAACGGATAAGATATTAACTTCAGTAAAGAGAATTTGACGTGTTCTTTAAGAAGTCGTGGTGGCGCCGTGGTTACTGTGTGTATCATACGATATCACAGGTTAAGCAACGTTTGGCGCGGTCGGTACTTGGATGGGTGACCGCCGACCATTCATATCTCACGACGACTTCCGTGCTTCGGAGGGCACGTTAAGCAGTCGGTCCCGGGTGCTGTATACTTGTATACAGTAGTCGTTAGTGTTGTCAGAAGCCTAAAATAAAAAATTCTGGCATCCACCACCACCCAGCACTGGACCAGCTTGGTGGATTATGGCCTATACCTCCTCTTCACCCAGGGGAGAGACTCATAGCCCTGCAGTGGGCTCATTACAAAGAGTTGCGATGATGATGATGATGATTTACAAAAGTAATAAAAATTCTTTATTTAAATAAAACAGCAATTGAAAGTATGTCAAACAAAACTAATCATTACAACCTATGAATCAGCAATCATAGATCAAATATGAATCAAATCAACTTTTTTGGCCAACTGTACAGTCGCGGCAGAAATAAGTAAACAATGTTAACTGGATTATGTAGAGAGTGTTTAATTATGTTGCACATGTTAGAGATATGTTTTGGTATCTTAACGAGTGATTGTCAGTTAATAGTGATAACTTTGTGTCTGTATAGACGAAGAAATGTGGCCTTTAAATGTAAAATAGAATTAGACATGATTAATGTAAATGGATTGACGATGTTAATAAATAACTCGGTTAAAACACATTATAAGATGTTTGATCCGTATTTCTCTAATCATCATCATCATCACAACTCCGTGTAAGGAGCCCACTGCAGGGCTATGAGTCTCTCCTCTGGGTGACGAGGAGGTTTAGGCCATAATCCACCAAGCTGGCCCAGTGCTGGTTGGTGGATGTCAGATATTTCAGGGAGCCGAAATGGCTTCTGACAAACCCTAACGACTACTGTATACAAGTATACAGCACCCCGGACCGACTGCTTAACGTGCCCTCCGAAGCACGGAAGTCACCGTGAGAAATGTATGGTCGGCGGTCACCCATCCTAATACCGGTCGCACCGAGCGCGCTTAACTTGCGATATCGCTTGATATGCACAGTAACCACGGCGCCACGACGATTTCATTTCTCTAATATTGTAGATATGTATATTTTTATTTTTATCTCTGTGATGTTGTATTGAATGAAATAAATATATTGAATCATATAGTTAAGACATCTATCTCTTACACGTTCTTGATAATGATAAGTAAGAGCATTATATACATGTGCTTACATAGCTTGCAAGAGTTATATTCAGAAGTCTTTTATCTCGTGAATGCCTTAAGGCTATATGTAAATTGCTTTTATCCCCACTGACAAATGTTTTTAGGATCTGCAGATATCAGTCAAGAGTCTGAGTTAAATTCTTAAGAAGGTTTTATTTAACAAAGGATTTATCTGCGGCTTCAATAAATTTTCGTCTTAACTATCATTCATTATGGAATTCCACAATTGAAGCTCGTTTTATGAAAACTTTTCAAAGCATTTGTAGCCGGCTTATATGGAAGTAGCAATATTACGAGAATGACGAGATAACGTAATGATTGATCATCGCACTGTCACAATTTTTATAGCGGCTAGGATATATAGAACTATGGGCCGCGGCCTGCCATCCCTTTTCTTCCGAGTGAGAACAACAGTTTCTACACATTGGTCATGTTTCAAGCAAAAATTGCTATCAATTTCGGAGCTATTGCAGCGTAATGTAGCTCTCAACACAGACATAGGTTTCTGATAGCTTCTGGTGATGCCAAGTTGCAATGATCCTTAAATTCAGAAATCTTGTCATAAAATCGTAAAGTCTCCACTTTTACTTCAAGAAGGCAGATCAAGCATTACAAACTGTCAAATTTCCCCAACCAATTTTTAACTTTGTGTCCAGGGCATATAATTTAGATTCAATTCCAATTTTTGACAGTATAATGTACATTTTATCGTAATGTAACGTTACGTTACACTTACGACAAAATGTTACAAGTCAGGTGCCACCTTTGCAAGTCAGTCGCCACTTTAAAGTATGTAAGTGAGGACAATCATTTCCAAAGTTCCTAAGCAAACTATAAGTTTATAGTAAGCACCTATCATTCAATCCCAGAAAGTTCTATACGACATGGGAAAACTTATTTAATTTACCTGACACGTTTAGCCAAACTTTACGAATCAGTCAAGCCCTTAACTTAAATCCATTAAAACTGATAACACTTTCATTAATCTATTTAAGTTCTAAAGCTATCCGAAATGTTTGAGAACAACTGGTATAAGTCAATAATTAGATAAGTGGTAATAAGACAAGTAAATAAATATACTGAAATGGTTTTTATTAATTTTTTGCGTCTATCAAAAAAAGTAAATATGGATTTTTGCAACTCTACCTAAACCAGTTTTACAATATTAAATACGCACATAAACCCAGAACTCGTAAGTAAATGCCTATTAAAACCTCTTTTATCAAAAGTTTAATGTAAAACAAAATTAATTCATGATTTTGCGACAAAGTTAAAATGGCAAGGATATCCAATATTATCACAGCCCCAAAGTGCGACCCTTCATTTTCAATCTCAATATTCCTGTAGGACGGAAGCTCCATCAAAATCTCAGAAGTTCAAACTTATTTCGAAACTTTTTGTGATACTCGTGTTTTACTCTTAATTTGACAGTATTTTTATTCTTTATTTTACGAATTATTGTTTTCACTAATTTAAAAAAATTACTTCAGAGAAGAGATTAAAAAACCAGGTGGTCTTATAGACAGATGGGTGTCTTTTTACCCTAACGACTACGGTATACAAGCTACTGCTTAACGTGCCCTCCGAAGCACGGAAGTCGTCGTGAGAAACGAACGATCACCCATAACTTTTTCAACCAGCCAACTTTGTCGCGATAAAACCCTTTGATGTGCGGCAATTTACCGATAGCGGCGTGAAGTGCATAAGTTGTTGCGATGTTGTATAAATACTTGGCCAGACGTGTTGCGCTTTTGACCGTGCAAATCTTCGCGTTATCGTGATAGTGGAGCCGCAATATAACCGAATGAGATACACGCGAGGCACCGCGCCACGATGACTTTTTTTTTTAAATAACACTATGAAGGGAAAGGGGATTATAGAGAGAAGGTCATTTTGTCAGCTGTGGGACAGAATTGGCTAATATAATATAAAATAACACTTATTATAGGTACTTAAAACAAGTTATAGATTAACTTGATAAACATACGTACGTGTTTATTCCAAAACCCAAACATTGATTCAATGTAGACATTGTCTGGTTAATCGGTAAAACGTGATTTTGTCTCGAACAGCTGTTTACTCGCTACTTCAGATATTTACTTTACTTAATTCTCTCACTTACACTTTGATTAAGACATTAAAATGATGAGTAAGACAATTTAGTTCATTATTCAAGTTCTATTTTTTTAATAATTAAATACAGCTAATTGACTACCTCAGTGGTTCAATGGTATAAGACGTTACGATGTAATTTGCGAGGTCGCGGGATCGATCATGCTATTCCATTTCATAGGATATGCTCAGTTTTAGGGCATATACAGGGTTAATTTTAATAAGCTCATCACCTCTTGCAGCCAGCCTCTCCACATTAATCTCAACAACATTTGTTCTACGACTTTTTACAAATCTTGATAAATAACACAAAATAAAAAAAAGAAAAGCGTTTTCTCCAAACTCTACATTTTTTAAGAAGTGCCTTCTATTATTTTTGAAGCGATATTTTATCACGTTATTATACATTTCTTATCGTTTATGTTATGTATTTAATTTACACATATTAATTCAATAACATTTATTTATCTTTACAATTTTATTATCTGTTAATTATTTCCATTTATTTTATTCAGTTCTTATTCGAGATCCTCACCTTAATTAATAACTCTATTATATAACTTGAATTATTGCCAGTTGCAGCTGTTCTCTGTAAAAATCTACCCCAGCCTCCAAACCATCGGCTGTAGCATATGCTGAGCTGTTGCCGTTTTCGACAAACTTTATCGTGATACTTTATTTTAAGTTCTTTTTGATTGTACTATTGTTTTAATTGTCGAATAAACCATTTCTTTCTTTCTTTCTTTCTTTCTTTCTTTGACATACCTACGCTCAGAGTAAAACAAAATGTTTAAAAACTATTAAGTTTCATAAGTTTTAAAACAAATGTTGTTGAGGTTGATGTGGAGAGGCTGCCTGCAAAAGGTGATAGGCTAATTAAATTAGCCCTGTAATTTCAATCATTGTCTGGGGATTTTATTTTATTAACTACACGTCACATTACCTAGCTAATTTGAAAAAAAAATATCCGTGATAAAGTTCCACTTTTCGGTACTCATTTAAACACACTTAAATTGTACCATTTAAAATGTACACTTAAAATGTACCTAATGTATAAACGCGTATCTTGAAACGGATTTTCTTAATAAAATTATACGAGTAATAAACGAAAAGCCGTTAAGTTATGTAACGTTTAATGTTACATAACTTAACGTCATAATGTAACATAACTTAACATCATAAAATTATTCAAGTCTCAAAATTATTAGCAAAGAGCTTTTTGGGCACTAAAATGGATTCTGATAAACTCTTACAACTACTAGGCATCTATTTAGCACAACACACTGTTCACCGTTCCCTCCGAAATATGGAAGTCATCAAATTAAGTTAATGGTTGGGCCTGTCTTTGTATCAAACAGATTAACATAGCAGTTACTACGCTACGACGTAATCACAGACTAATAAGGAGAACAAGTTCAGACGGACAACTCCCTTGTCATAGATGTCGGTCTATACGAGGCTCACATATTGATTTTGACAGCTTGTTTTTAAATGTTATATTCTACACAATGAGGTGTAGCAGTTTTTTTTCTACGGACATGGCAAAGAACTTTCTTAGCATGTTATGCCTATAGGTAATTCCTTTGCCAAATAATAAAATTTACAAATAAATAAATATGGGTCTGGATGTTTTTCTATATAAAAAATAAAAAATATTTATGTGTTTATATATTTCTTAAGTTTATTTATCCGTTATCTAGTATCCATAGCACAAGTTCTTAATGAGACTTAATTTAGGCTAGACAATGTGATTAAATAATTTTTACTGACAATCCAATTACAAATCCAATATAGGTATATAATTTCAGTCCTCGCTGTCAGTATATTTCAGGTATTGTTGAGTTATAGTTAGGTACTTCCTTTGGTATATTTTCTTGGAAATTCACTTAAGGGTAACACAATTTTCACAACTTATACAATATTTTTATAATTTATTTATAATTAAATTTATTTACACATCAATTGACAAAGATTGTTATTGTGTCAATCTCTACAAAGATTGTTCAATTCGAATTGAAACTATCAAACAATTCAACCAATTCAAGCAGTCAAGTGTCAATATCATTATGTGAGCCCATGGACAATATCCATAGACTGATGCTAATATACACTATGGAGATTACCAGCCGTGGACGTAATTAAATAAAGTTGGTTAACACAGCCACTCACAAAACAATAGCTACAACAAATAGACATATAAGAACAAATTCAAAATCTTGAGAGTAATAAGAGATTTCAATAAACAACTTTTCTTAAAAATATGAAGTATAAATATGTTTGGTCATGTGAGTAAACATTTGAGATGCCGAATAATACGTAGTTTAGTCACACTAACTCCAATATAAACACTGGCAATCGCGGTCGTGAAATGTAATCTATTCTCGAGCTTATCTCCGAACGTACTGAGTTCTCTGTCAGCATAAAATTTGGTTTGAAATGATACGCAGTAAAACGCAAACTAAAGCACTAAACCACATTTTAGAGCTTTTTCCGAACTATATCGATACTATTCCTAACAAAAAGCAACTTAAACAAAATGGCCGACGCGACGCATAAAGAATTTTAATAAAACGCCAGCACAGACTCCGTAAATTAACTTGAAAACCAAATCACTGTCAATCAAAATACTCTCTCCATTTTCACTCAGAATGTTCAATACTAATAAAATCAAAATGATAATCTTCTCGGAAGCCATCTTAAAGCCTTCAATTAATGGTATCTTTTCAATTTCCCGCGCTTTTCTCCACGTCTAACATGGCGTCGTAAAAATAACATAAAACTGTCATGGCGCAGACAATACATGAGTTACTCGTTAAATAATAAAGTATGTTTATCGATAGACAGGTTTTATGAAGTTAAAATTTTTGTATTATCAGTACCATCGTATTTCTTCATTGTTATTTTGGTGTACCTGTTTTTATAATTTTCGTATGTTCTGAAAGTTACTACTTACCTACCTACACAAAAATCTTGAATAGATAAACTTAAGAATTCATGAATTTGTAATTCTTGTAACTTTATTAGATTTTCTCCATTATAAACCATTCGAAGACTGTAAGAAACGTATGAGACACAGTCTTAAATAAAAATTTATAAATACAGATGTGTTTTATTCGAACCATCTGCAAATCCGCAAAAGTTTACGTAGGTACTTGATTTTAGACGCAAAACCCGGAAATAATATAGAGTCTAGCTAGAAACTATAAATAAATATTAAAATTTACCTTTAAGGCTATTGAAATGGATTATTTAAACTATTAGTACATCTATCGAGCAGTTAGTATATAAGCAGATGAATAAAGAAAAACGGATTGATTTGAAAAATCCTTCAATTCTAAAGCCGACTCGTTATCGCAGTGATCTGACCAATAAGGTACCTACTTTAATTTAAAAAGTTTTTGTGCACTATTTCACCGCATATTGGCTTTGTTTTCCTTCTAAACGTAGTAAAATCACTCAATCTATATTTTGATTAAACATGGCACGAGCGTATAACTTCGCCGTTTTTATTTTTACGATACAATTTATCTACCGAAAACAAAGTTGAAGGGATGAGCCAATATGGAGTGCACTAAAAACAAAATGGCGGGTGCAGAAATCTGGAGGCTGTTCGCTTCTCAGCGACTATATAAGGGTAATAATAACGAACGTAAAGCATTTAATGACTAACTTCAGCCACATTTTCAAATCTTTACCTTGAAGTTAGCCACAACCCAAAACGTCATCTATGTCAGTTTTGGTTTTCATTGAAATATATTCGAAAAGCTCATTTTTTTTTTCAAAAATTTCCTCGTCGATTTTGATGAAATTTATATGAGACCTCATCTGAAAGATTTTCTAGCTGATGACAAAAGACTCATCAAAATCGATTGACACTATAATCGTATAACCTCTTTTTGGTAGTCGGTATAAAATGCGAAAATGTGGCCGAATCAGTTTCTTTGCCGATGAAGCTGTTGTATTTATTTATTTTCTCTTTTATTTATTACTCATAACTCCAATAAGTAGGAGCTATAAAGGTTTTCGAACAGCCTTCAATATTTTTGTAACCGCCATATTTGTACGCTTATTTCTTCTTAGTCGTATTCGTGATTTAGTTTTTAAATATTATATTTGTATTATTGCAACTGTTCGAAAATTTTTATGTTTTTTTAACACTTTTATAAAAGACTTGCACTTCTGTTATAATTATATTTCTATTATAATCTAATAAGTAAAGTGCACATGTCACATCTTAAGATGTGTTGTTTTCGTCTGCCCCGCTTTGTCTTTTTGCCCTTAAACATGTTTTAATAGATTCGTATAAACAGCTTTTTTTATTGCCCGTTCCAAACTTGGCTATAGACAACTTTTTTTTTTTATACAAAGGTCTTTACTTGTAAGAATATTAAGTATGATCATATGATTAATAATGTTACCTTCTTTTTTTTTGAAAAAAAAAGAAGAGTATGTTTTTGTTTAAGAATGACAACGAAAAAGTAATGTCTAATATGTATGTAATTAATATACATAATTTCAAGTAAGATGGTAGGGCGAAGGTCGTTGTTTCGCGGAAAATAATTAGTTAGATGCATATGCAACGTGCCAATATGCCTCCATTTTTGAATTCGACCTTTGGTTTAAAAAGTCTAGAGTTGCCATAAAATAAACGTCAGTTTACCGCAAACTACATGCCTTGTCTTCCAGGTACGTGTTCACGATTGTCAGCTATCTGATTGGAGTGTTCATCTTCGCTACAATCGTCGGACAAGTTGGCAATGTCATCACCAACAGAAACGCCAATAGACTCGAGTTTGAGAGGCTTTTGGATGGCGCGAAGACGTATATGAGGCATCATAAGGTAGGTGGTATTTTAGATCAACTTTTGCTTGTATACATTAATAACTACGAAGATAACTAAAGGTTATTTTAATGTATAAGTTTGTAATTAACTAGTTGTTACCTGCGACTTCCTGCTATCGATTAAGCAGTGTATGTTCATCCCCTGTTTGAGTCCTTCTAAGCCTGGGTAAACAACTAAGCATTTCGAGAATTTACCCGAACTTTCATCCCCTGTCAATGCATTATGGATTGATATTTGAAAAAAATACCCTATATGTGAAGAACTCACGTTAATACCTCAGAACATATTCTGTAAAATATTTTAAACTAATCTTGTAACGCCTGAGATTAACTCGTTTAAGTTAACATCTAACCACAAAATTTATATACAATGGTAACCCCCAGGTGCCCGGTGGCATGAAGCGGCGCGTGCTCCGCTGGTACGACTACTCGTGGTCCCGGGGTCGAATCCAGGGCGGCGGAGACATCAACACGGCGCTGGGGCTGCTGCCTGATAAGCTGAAGACGGAATTAGCTTTGCACGTCAATCTCAGTGTCTTGAAGAAGGTAAGTTAGTTTTGTTTTCATCATCATCTTTTTTTTTTTTTTTTATAAGTGACTAAACCCGCGTTTGACCTCAATCTCACCTGATGGTAAGTGACGATGAGGTCGAAGATGAAAGCACACAGGTTTAGGAAGGAACTGGCTCTTTATACAATATTGCCGGAACACATTACCGCCGGAGCGGTAACATTCGGCGGCAGACTTTATATAAAGGGTGGTCGCTAGCCAGGCGGACCCAGAAGGGATCCTACCACCAAGCGATATCATCATCAAGTAGATGCCCACGGCTTGACTAAGACCTCCAAAATCGTGGCTTGTGGGGTCACCCTTTCGAAGACCACTAACCCGACTGTTCCAGTGGGTGACGCTTTCATTGAGGTCAAAGGCGGGTTAATAAAAACATTATTAAAACATTGCAATGCTTCACTTTAACTGGGATTCACAATTTCTGTAAAGAAATTGGTGTCGGGTGGTCTTAGCTGCAAAACTATACCATGACGACCACTTTAGCGATGGGGTTAACCTATCTGCCTCAGACGCCAGTGGTTGCGGGTTCAATTCCCGCCCGGAACAAGAAAAAAAAATGTTCCGGGTCTGGGTGTTTATGTATATGTGTATTTATATTCTAGGTTCCCCCCTAGTTCGCTACATGTCATCCCATAACACAAGCTATGCTTACTTTGGGGCCATGTAGTTGGTGTGATTGTCTGGGGATTTTATTTATTACTAGCTGCTGCCCGCGACGTCGTCTGCGTGAACGCTATGCAGCACCAAACGCACCTACGATTATAACACTGCTAGCGTGATAATATGTAGCCTATATGTTGACCCGACTTCTTAACTATCTTCATGCCAAATTTGAAGTAAATCCATGCAGTACTTTTTGAGTTTATCCCGGAAAGACAAACAGACAAACAGACAAAAATTCTAAAAACTATATTTTTTGTTTCTGTTTCGATTGTAGATCATACCCCAAGTATTCTTTTAAAAAAATATTCAATGTACAGTTTTGACTTTCCTACCATTTTATTATATGTATAGATAATATGGAGCTACGTTAGCAATATAACGTAAAAACAAAAATGTGGTAAGTAATTTCGAGGCGTACCGCCAGGCCCCGGTAGCTCAGTGGAAGAGCACACGTCCGGCAAACGAGGAGTCCCAGGTTCGAATCCTGGTCGGGTAATTTTTATTTATCACGTTTTTCATTTATCAAAGGCGGGTTTATTCAGAGTAGAAAAAAGTTTAAATGAACTTCTTTTAATAACGATGAATCTACCACTACTTCAGAAAGACGATATGTCTCTCTTTTACTCACAAGTGTGTTGAAAAACGTCGCATGAAACTCGTGAGCGTTGCTAATTACAGTCTCAGCTCATTATTAAGCCCTAGTTGCTAAATACAGCCTCGACTGTAATTAGCAACTTAGCTCACTTGTTACATAATATACTAAAATAAACATATAAACGTCTATGACTTGACGACTAATATCTGTGTAACACAAATATCCGTCGCCGCCGGGATTACCCCTACACCAGCCGGTCGTAGGTATTTTATTTATTTATTATATATTTATTATCTGCTTTCAGGTGACGATATTTCAAGAGTGCCAGCCAGAATTCCTGCATGACTTGGTTCTGAAGATGAAAGCCTATATATTTACACCTGGGGACTCTATATGTAGAAAAGGTTAGTTATTGTTTTAAGAACAACTTTCAATTTAGTACAATTTATAATAACTGTAACTTATAACCCACTTAAGAAGAAAATGAATCAAGACCCCGACACTGTTAGTGGAAAAGAACATTAAGATAATCAACGAATGCAGAACATTAAAAAACCGACTTCACGTCAAAACTTTGGCCGACTTATAATGGCATCCACGTAAACATTCTCCGAAATCATACATATTGTTTCAAAACTTTGAAATTTTCAATGAAGTACCTACTCAACCGATTTCGATGAAATTTATATGGGACCAACTTTGAAGTATCCTCTATCATATGAAAATAATTTTCAAAATCGATTCATAATTGTCCGAAATATTGTGAAACAAAGACACAAAAAAAAACATACAGACGAATTGAGAACCTCCTCCATTTTTGGAAGCCGGTTGATAAACATACATAACTTTACGCCTATATTCCTTATGGGGTGGGCAGAACACCAGAGATTATAAAACCATTGTTGTAACGTTTGACAAATTTGGAGGCATCATAATGGTGGAGAGAGACTATTGCAGTGACAAGGGCCCATTGCCCACAAAGAAACCTCTAATAAACCCTCTTTCCTATAACTGACTTTAGCAGTAAGCCCGGTAAGCGAAGCTGCTGGCACATTCTATATTTTTCCTTTGCCCCCATACTTAACCAAAAATTTTGAAAGCTTTCTTACTGACTGATATTCAGTCAGTAATTTCAATAATAAGAAATGCCAAAAACACCCTATACGAAGAATCTTCTTACCTAGACATCGAACGATTCTTTAGGTAATGATTTTTTTGATATCTTATTTCAGGTGAAGTTGCACGAGAGATGTTTATAATAGCGGATGGGATCCTCGAAGTGTTGTCTGAAAACGGTCGCGTACTGACTACCATGATGGCTGGGGATTTCTTCGGAGAGATAGGCATACTGAACCTCGATGGACTTAACAAGTAAGGGTTGTTCACATGCTATAAGTTCTACTAATCTATAAATACATACATAACTTCACGCCTATCCCCCTTTGAGGTAGGCAGAGACTTGTCATCACATCGTCATCACAACTCTTAGTAATGAGCCCACTGCAGAGCTATGAGTCTCTCTCCAGTGCTGGTTGGTGGAGAATTTTCAGGGCGCCGAAAGGGCTTCTTACAAACCTTTATGACTTCTGTATACAAGTATACAGCACCCGGGATCGACTGCTTAACGTGCCCTTCGAAACTCGGGAGTCGCCGTGAGCAACGAATGGTCGGCGGTCACCCATCCAATTACCGACCCGGCCGAGCGTTGCTTAACTTGTGATATCGGTTGATATTCATACAAGCCACTGCGCCACGAGGAGTTCAGAGACTAGAAAATACTAATTGCTAATTCTAATAATCTACTACCTCTTAATAGTGAAAATGGATGGACTAAATAAGTTAGGGTTCGTCATCCTATTAGTCATAGTTACCCTACGAGCCCTACTCATCCTAGTACCCCCACTAGTCTTAAAGCTCTACTGACTTACTTCTTTTAAAAAGTTAATTTATAAGGATGGACAGACTAGATTTAAAGAACACGAAGACATTAGACACTTTTTCACTCTGACGACCACTTTGGCGATGGGTTAAACCTGTCTCCCTCAGACGCCAGTGGTTGCGGGTTCTATTCCCGCACGGAACAAGAAAAAGAAATGTTCCGTGTCTGAGTGTTTATCTATTTATGTATTTATATTCTTGGTTCCCCCCTAGTTCGCTACATGGTATGCCATAACACAAGCTATGCTTACTTTGGGGCCGTGTAGTTGTGATTTTCTGGGGATTTTATTTATTTATTATTATTATTTTTCACACTTATAACACGGGATGCATCGAGCTGAACTTTCACGCACTGGAAGATCATAACGCGGAATTTTGAGGACCACTATGGCGTTGGGGTAAACCTATCTGCCTCAGACGCCAGTGGTTGCGGGTTCGATCCCCGCATGGAACCAGAAAAAAAAATTCCGTGTCTGGGTGTTTATCTATTTATGTATTTATATTCTAGGTTCCCCCCTAGTTCGCTATATGGTATCCCATAACACAAGCTATGCTTACCTTGGGGCCATGTAGTTGGTGTGATTGTCTGGGGATTTTATTATTTATTATTATAATCATCCACAGAATACATTTATCTTGACAATCCTGCGATTGAAGATCCTAGTTTAATAAATAAATACTCTTTTTATTACCCGAAGTCATCTTTCTCTTGCACCCTTATATTATCTTTGTTATAAATAAAAGTACTGACTCTTTTGAACTACTCGATAAAATAGGCACCTATTTCAGTACGACCATAAAGCAAGCAATCGGCACGTGCCGCTCGTAAACAGAGCTACCGGCAGAATCCCTGTTTCGTACGAGCAACGTATTTTATATCCTATCTTTGTCACCTTTGTCGCATACGCATAGTTCCTGTTTTCGTTTTTCTTTTTGTATCTGTTTTTCACACATTATTTTGTGAATGAAGGTTCCATATCACGTCTTAGCTCAGCGCTTTAATACTAAGATGCTAAAACCGATGGAGGGTAATGACATACATAACTTCACGCCTGCATCCCTTATGGGGTAGGCAGGACACCTGAGGTTATAAAACCATCTGATGTCAAGCTTGACAAAATTGGAGGTATTATGATGGAGAGTGACTATTGCTTTTTATTTTTATTTAAACTGTGTAACCATGTTGGTGTACAGTTATTATTAAAATATTATTAAACATTTCAATGCTTTACTTTAACTGAGATTCACAATTTCTGAAAAGAAATGGGTCTTGAGTGGTCTTAGCTGCAAAGCTATACCATTAGATGGAGCTACGTTAGCAATATTTATTTATTTATTTATTTACACTTTATTGTATGCCATTAATAAGTACAAAAAAAAGGAAATACATGATAACAATTTTGAGATACAATTGGCGGTCTTATCGCTGGAAAGCGATCTCTACCAGACAACCATGGTAGAGATCGCTTATAAAACAAAAATGTGTTAAGTAATTTTGAGGCATACCGTCAGGCACTCGTGCGGCATACGAGAGGTCCCAGGATCGAGTCCTTTTCGGGTAAAGGTTTATTTAACACATTTTTTCAGTTATTTAAGTACCTCTGTCTCTTCACTGACTTTTACAGTATGCCCGGAAAGACAAGCACCTGGCACATTATACGTTTTTCCTTTGCTCCAAGTCCTGCATGTACTAAATATTTAGAACTATTTCAACTTTACATTACAGCTTTGAATCTTAATGGCTCGTATTATGAAGCTATACAAGGTGTTCTTTTTGGTATCCCATAACTTTGAGGTTTTGTTCCTTACTAAAAAATTATACTTTTTGCCACAGAATATGTGGTTCTAAAGTGGTTCTAAAGTGCATACTTTCCAAGATATCAAAAATCTTAATATAATGAGTTCATAAATTATCACCCTTGTAAAATCTCTATAACATTCATTCAATAGACGCGTGTCACTGAAGCCATACAATAAACAATAAAAACATTTTAAACGTTGAGGAACATTGCATACAATGTACAACGCAAAACGTCAAGAACTGTGCACAGGTACAGGTATAGCGATAAAAAAGGGATAGAAAATTCCGCGTTGTCATACTTCGCATAAAGGTGTTTTACATAAGATGTTGTCACTTAATTGAATTATTTTGTGTGAAAAATAAAAACAAAAAGAAATTGAAAAATTATTCACATGTTATTTGATTCTATTACATGGTCCCATTAATACCCTAGATTTATGAGAACTCAAAAGGAACACCTTGTATAGAAGTAAAGATTGTTTGACAGTTTGGAGGATGGAGAATTGACAGCGAATCTTGAATCAAGATCAACGCTTTAGAAAACTATTATAACGCGTGCCTTATTAAAAAAATCCCCAGGCCCCTAACTAAGTACTTAAAGCTTGAGATTTGGGATACCCCATAGCGAACTAGAGGGAGAACTGTACTTGTATTTATAGATAAACACCCAGAAACGATTTTTTTCTTGTTTCGTACGGAAATCGAACCCACAACCATGATTTGCGTAATAGCGTATTGATGCGTCATGGATGCGGTCGAGTATTTCGAGTAGGTATATTCCTTGAATATCTTCATGTCCTGAATCTAGTCAATATCTTATTATCTTACTTCTCCATTGCAGACGCACAGCAGACGTACGATCAGTTGGTTACTCCGAGCTATTCTCTCTTTCGCGAGAAGATGTGCTGGCAGCCATGAAAGATTATCCCGAAGCGCAAGACATTTTGCAAACACTGGGAAGAAAAAGACTCCAGGAAGCTAAGAATATGAACAGGAAAGGAAAATCTAAAGGTATTTCTGGGCAAATAATATCTAAAACAATTGTTTAACCTTTTACTTCAGAATTTGAACATAAGCATTAAGGAAAAATCTTTTTAACGACGACGTTAGAGTTGTAGTACACAATTGTGCCATTCACTTTTTAAGAATATGCCATAAAACCAGATAGACATTCTGTATTTAGTAATATAACATAAATATGAATAGTTTTGGGAATACATTTACGATCTGGTTATCTAAAGACCTTAAGCTTATCGTCACATCTTTAATGTTGGTAATCGTAAAGCACCGAATTCACGTAACTTTAAAAACGAGATATTTACTATGTTTTACTTACTTTGAGTTCTCGTTCGGACTGTTGTCGATTTTGGCACTGTTGCGAGAGCCATAATCACGACGGTACTTAGTAAATATTCCATTTGTAAAGGTAATTCAAATGTTAATGGCCATAAGGCTGCAAACTGGCCGGCAGCGACCCGGACAGCGATTTCCGCGACACGATAGAAAGGATTGAGTTCATGTGAGACTGCGACAAATCGCTCTCTCGCCCGCTGGCGTCGAGAACGGTCCAGATTCCCCGCGTCGCTGGCCGCGCCGCTGTCGCTCTCGCTGTCGCTGTCGTCCAGTTTGCAACCTTATAGCTTATAAACTTATAGAACACCATAGATCGTGTATTTTAATTCAACATACTATTATGTTTTTATATGTATAATGTGTATTGTTTCCAGGTGATGTTAGTCCGGTCAAATTACCGGGTGATGATAGTAAATCTAAAAAGATTGTGCACAAGCTGCGAAGTGAAGCTAAAGTAAGTTAGTTTGATTTAGTTCAGCATAACATATTTATTTCGCTTTATTTTTAACTTCATCATCTTTTAGTATGACTTATTCAGACCTGTTGACGAATACTTTGGCGATGGGGTAAACCTATCTGCCTCAGACGCCAGTGGTTGCAGGTTCGATTCCCGCACGGAACAAGAACAAAAAATGTTCCGGGTCTGGGCGTTTATCTTTATGTATTTTCTATAATAGGTTTCCCCCTAGTTCGGTACATTATAATACCAGCTTTGTTTACTTTAAGGCCATGTAGTTGGTGTGATTTTTTGGGGATTAAAAAAAGACCTGACTAGGGAGTACCATTCATTCATAGTCTGCCAATAAATGTCACCGTCACTTTATGTGCTAGACTTAAAAACAATAAGTTGTCCGAGAAGCTCTAAAAATATGTGTTAAAAACATTAAATAAATTAAATATTGTTTATTTTTCCCAAATTCATATCAAACAGTGATATTCTTTTCAGATCCATATATAAGATTCTAATGTTTATTTTAGATATTTCTAGAAAAAATTGTTGGCAACCCTGTCTTGGACCTCATTGGCACATACCGTACGGCAAGACTTAGGTTAAGCGCGGCTTAAGTCACCGTTAAAAAAAATGCAACGCCTCTAAAACTCAGTTCCTTTTTTCCTTTCCGCTGCAGGGAATTCGGAACGCAATCAGAAGTAAATCCAGGGGTACCCGACGTTCTGGTGAATCTTTAGAGCTGGCTGCACTCTCTGGTGAAAGAGCTGATGGGAAGGTATTGAGAAGGATGCCTAGAGTAGAAAGTGATGATTCCCAGGGTCATCATGGAGAGGTAAGTTTTGAAGATGTTTCCAAGGAAGGATATTGTTGACATAAAAATTTTCATAAACTGATAAAATGAATAGTCTGTGTTGTAAACGATGTTTCATTAATATTAATATAATGTTTATTAGTCTATGTGCATTGTAAGAAAATAAATTTTGTCTTAATCAATTAATAAGTATTTGCATTTAATATTATATAACAAATATTTTGATGATGTTGTTTTAGTATCACAATAAGGAAGAAGTGATTTTGTTTCTATGAACAAACACACAAATTGATGATATCCTGCGTTGATAATCTTTTAGATCATTACAGTCATTTGTGTCTCAGTTCAGTGTTGTGGCTTATAAATGTTGTCTCTGGTATTTATGTAAGCAGCTTAAACAGCCAAGCTACGTATTTAACTAGATATGTCTATGTCTCTAGGATGCAAACGGAGAAACCACATCAGGGAGTAAAGACGGAGAAAAATGTATATCTCCAATAGGCGCTGGCTTACCTTTGCTATCGCGTTTAAAACTTCTCAAAGAGAAACAAGTATGTTTACAATATATTGCTTTTCCATTAAATTTGAGAATCACTTTACTAATTCCATACTTTTTATAGGATCGGGAAGAAAAAGTAGCAAAACAACGACATTCATCATCTTCCGTAGTATCAATAACAGCTGCTCAACCTACTCCATCAACTAGCTCAGCGCCTGATGTAGAACCAGAAGTCGTCGGAGCTGGTCTTCCTCTCTTACAAAGATTACTTCTACTCAAAGCCAAAGAAGAAAGAGATAAAAATCAACTCACTCCAACTAACTCAAATCAACCATCAAGCTCTGATACTATAAGTCCTAGTTCGATCAAAAGCCCTTTAAGTCCAACCATTAAAAACCTTAGTCCAATGAGAAAAGGATCTGAATCGAGCTCTCCAGGCAAACTCCAAAGTCCAACAAATAAAACTTCCCGGAAAAATAGTTCTGGTAGCAGTGATGGAACATCAAAACCCAAAGTTAGTTTCAAAGATAAAATTTTACAAGTTCAGAGCGATGGTACCGCTGTTTGTCAGCCTTTAAATAAAGATGTTAGTGAAAAACCAGCTGCTGTTGTAGAACCTACACCAAAAACAGAAAGTAGCCTAATATCAATTCCACATTCTGTAGTGAGCAAGATCAAATCTCCAGCAAAAGCAGTTGGGTCCACCTTTCGTGATAAACTTAAAATGCTTCAAGGTTCAAATGTTCCGCCTGAAAAACCATCACCAGCTAAACATATTACTTTAACAGCAGAAAAAACCCAGGCTGAAGTGACTCCCAATAAAACTACTGAAACGCAAGAGGATAGTAGTAGTAAAACAAAAAGGCCTTGGACAAAATTAAAAAAGGCATCTATTTTAGGAGAATCCAAAAGTCATAGTAAATCAAGTTTTGAAGGAAAAAAAGATGACGTAGAAGTTAAAAAATCTGAGGAAGCATCCCAACCTGAACCACCTGTAAATAAAGTAATTCCTCTAGTTAATACCGCCGAGCTTGTTAAAATAGACAATAATAATATTGATGTTGATAGTAACTCTGTTAAGCAAGATAAACCTAAAATATGCTTAACAGGCCCTTTGGAACCCGTCCAACAAAAGTCCTTAGATTTATTAACTTTATCGCCAAAAAAAAGTGTACCAATTTCTAGTGAATCTACAAATATTAGCTCGCCTATATCTAATACTACTTTAATGCCAAAAAATAAATTGTATAGATCAATCGACGATTTATCACCAGAATATGGTGGCCTACCATTTGTCAAAAAGTTGAAAATACTAAATGAAAGACAAAAACTGGCTGAATTAGAAAAAGTGGTTAAAACAAGAAGTTCTAGTCTAGATTATGAAAGTTCGGCAGAAGATTTAATGTGTGACACTTTAACACGTAGTCATTCTGAAGGTAGTACTATGTACAAAAGAAAATATAAAAGAAAATCAACTGATTCCACTGGTAGCCATGAATCAAACGAAACCCTCGAAAGAAGAACTCTAAAATCTATATTAAAAAAACTTTCTGAAGACGTAACTCCTGTTGAGAGTCCTGAAAGATCTATTGAGTTTAAGAAATTGATAAGGGCACCAACATTAGAAGGCTATGCGGCTAGACATTCAAAATTTGCAAAAAGTGTTACCTTTCATCGGCACACTTTACCCTCACCTCCAGGCAGTGCACCCGCTGACTCTCAAAATGGAATGTTCGTAATGCCTGACTTGGCTGAAAGCTTACCAGTAATATCCCCTCCTCAATCATCTGAAATCACAGAATCCCTGTTCCCTGTTAGTCAAATCGTAAGACAAACCGATGAAACCATTATTACTGCACCAGAGTACGACCTCAATATAAGAACTGATTACGAATTACAACAGAACGTAGATCCAATTTATGATTTCAAATCTTTGAGGCCCGAAGAAATTAAAGTGCCTGAGAAGAAGCCTAAAATTACTTTAATATCAGCAGTTGCAAACCAACGAAAACTATTGAGAGGTTGGTCAATATTCAGATGATGCATTTGAGGAAACATACTTATTTCAAAATAAAAGATGTTTTGTCTTTTGCAGGTTCATTAGAGGAGCAAGAATATTTTGGAGAAGTTTTATTAGGGATCAAACAAGTTATAAAAGGTCACTTGCACGATGTTCAAGAAAAATTTCAAGAAAGGTAATAAACTAATCGTGTATTTTTCAAATTTGTCAAAAAGATTATTAATCCTGAGAAGTTATTTCAATTCCAGGTTCAATAGTCTTGAAAATGAGGTAAAAAAACGTGATGAGATTATCAACCAGCTACAACAACGGATACAAGAGTTAGAAAATCTAGGCTTATCTAATAACAATCCCTCACTACAACTTGAGGCTGAAGTTGTGACAGCATGTGACATACAAAATACAGCTGCCTACAAACCAATGAAAAAAAATGAAAGTTCTGGTAGTGAAGATGTGTCTGGTGCTGAAGAAGGTTTTATGGTAAGAATTAGACATATATTATATCTTAAATATTTTGCAATTTTTCAAAGATCTTTTTCAAAGATCATCTTTTGATTGTATTGCAAGCAATGGTTATCATAATAGAAGGTGAGAGGACAAAATTGAAACAAAACATTTTATGTTTTAGCGAGGAGATTCTCTCGATACAGTTTTTGCAACATCGCCACCAACAGTTTTAGGAGGAGAAGAACAAACAGGACTTTCAAGACAGGGTTCAGGCCAAGCTGAGTCTCCTAAAAAACTTCTTTCCCCAGAAGAATTGACAGAAGAGAAGCTTACTGAGATGACAGAAGGTATTGAACTCGAAAAGCTCTCTTACACCGAATTGCAATGTTTAGCCGAATCAATATCTAACAGGGTGGAAAAAACATCGACGAATAGAGAAGAATGGAACGTAAGTAAGTCCAAACGACTTGATCTGAATCTTGATGGTAAAGCTGGGACTTATTCGAGAAAAAGAGCAGCAAAATTAAGACAAAGGAAATCTTGGGATGATCAAAGTGATCAGGAGAACATGGAAATGCATGATTTAACCAGGTATGCCATATGATTTATTTTTGAATTAAACTATCAGAATAGAAGAACAACATCAATGCCCACCTAGCTATATTATGATCTGCTTTTTTTCTCTTGGGCAATGTCGCAATTTCATTTAGTTTTGTTCGACTTGGGTATTAATAATATTTTTTTATTAATTTATTAGGTTTGGAAGTGTTTAGATACCCATAATTTTGTAAAATGATTACTTGTATTTTTTTATTTAAGACTAAGCCCGCGTTTGAACCCAACCTCACTTAATTTAAGCCAATTGCCCATTTGATACATCACTTATTCTGTGTAGTTCTTAGACCTTTCTTTATATAATATATGAATAGGACGTTTGTCTTCCATGACACCTGATGTTAAGTGGACATGAAGACTAAGGTGGTACACGTCCATCCACGAGAAACCTATTTTTGGACGCTTAAAAGTACTAGGACTATACTGGTCAGGGACAATAGACGCAGGCAGTTCATTTCAAACCTTGGCGATCCGTATCAAAAAGGAACTGTCAAAGCGCTTAGTTCGACTTTTCGGAATATCTACCACATACGGATGGAAGCTCTGTCTTCGACTAGTAGTCCGATGGTAAAAGGGCGAGGGTTCAATTTGTCCAAACAGAGCATTCGCGCACTCACCAAAATGTATCCTGTAGTACACGGTTAAACAAGCAACCTTACGACGATGCTCTAGGTTCTGCAGTTTTTGGTCGTAAGGTCGACGTTGTTAATTAGTTTACGGGCTCTTCAGTCAACGGAGTCCAGCACTTCTAGTTGATATTTGGCTGAACCATCCCAAAGATGACTGCAGTAATCCATCCATGATCGCACTTGAGCTGTGTTTAAGTTAAGAAGCTGTGCAGGGCCGAAGTACCACCGTACCTTCGACATGATTCCCGACTTTTTCGAAGCTACTTGAGCCATGGATACAATTTGTTGACCGAAGTTTAAACTGGATGTTACAGTTACGCCTAAAAGCCCTAGATGGTCAGTAATGGAGACAGATACATTTTGGAAAGTGGGCGTTAATGTGAAGGTGCTCTTTTTGCGGAGAGTAGACATGCCTGAGTTTTGGACGCGTTGAATTTGACCAAATTCGACTCACCCCAATCAGATACTTTCCGTAAGTTCAAATCAACGCGCTCAATCATTGACTTTCTTAAACTCTGGATTTCACGGGAGCTTGCTTGCGCTTTGCAAACGTATCTCTCTACACTCTACAACAGTGCTGTCATCAGCATAACCAACAATTCCCGGTGTTAAAAGGTCATTAAAGTGCAACAAGGATAATGTTTTAGAGAGAACAGATCGCTGAGGTACCCCGGCATTAATTGCCATTTGGTCGGAGAATAAACCATCTAAGACTACTCGATTTGACCGTTCCCTCAGAAAATCAGATATCCAGTAGTAGAGCCCAATCGGTAAGCCATATGCTCCAGACGACTCCAACTTACTTAAGAGACCATCATGTCAAACCTTGTGAAAGGCTTGGAAATGTCTAAGAATACAGCTATTGCCTCACCATGACCCTCCAAGGCTTCACTCCATAAGTGAGTGGCATTCACGAGAAGATCGCCGGTCGAGCGTCCGATGCGGAAACCATATCAGCTATCGCTTAGGAGCTCGTTGGTCTCGAGGTATGCCAGGAGTCGATACATGTTCCATGACTTCGCAAAGTATGGAGGTGATAGAAATTGGTCGATAGTTGAAAGGATCGTCATGGCTTTCCTTTTTTTGGTTCTGGCTGTACGTTGGCAAGCTTCCAGAACTTGGGGACCTTACCGGATTCCAATGAAAGTCGATAGAGACGCGTCAAAACGGGAGACAACTCAGCTGCGCAGCGTTTCAGGGGTTTTTAGGGCTAGCGTTTTAGAGCTAAATTGTTTATTTTAGAAATTATATTCCAAAAGACATATTTTGGGGGCTAGTACAAATTTCTAACATTTCGTTTTCAGACCAATATCACCTCAAACAGCTTCCGAAAACCGGTCGCTTTTAAGTCCTGAGCAGTCAAGCCTAAGAAGTAGTCGCAGGGGAATGCCATTCCACTTCTTTGGCACCCATCTTGATAATACCAAGTCCAAAATTAAGAAGACTCTGTCAGTTGACACAGGAATGCACCATACTGGAAGAAAAGATCGAAGTAGGTTATAATTCAGTTTTAAATTTATTTACGCTCTATTAAATATAAATAATAGTAACATTCAAGTTATATTTAGATACTGTAAAACAAAATTTAGATTAGTGAAGAAGAATTGAACTTATCGGTATAATTTTGCGGTGAACTGAGCATTAGCGATTCTAGCTAAATTAAGTGGCCTGTAAATCTCATTACTAGACATAATAACATTAGCCATAAAAGGGCCGCAATATAACTAAGTACTTCAAAAAAGTCGCCTAAAACCTCATCCTCTTTTGCATACATTTTCGACGATAAGTTACTTGTAGAACTCTTCAAAGTAAATTCCCATATTCATAAGATTAATCCGTTAAAAAGTGTTCTCCTTTTTGCCAGAAAAAGGTCAAAGTCAACATCGGAAATTTAGCCTGGGATCATTCTTTGGCTATCATCCCCATAAATTCCCATATTCATAAGATTAATCCGTTAAAAAGTTTTCTTATTTAAGTGTTCTCCTTTTCGCCAGAAAAAGGTCAAAGTCAACATCGGAAGTTTAGCCTGGGATCATTCTTCGGCTATCATCGGTCGCACCCAAAGCAAACTGGGACCTGCAACGAGGTGGTACTGGACATGGGCAGTGATTACGGCTGGAGTGACACGTGAGTGAATATTTGGCTTCAGGGTCCGCCTGGCTAGTGACCACCCTCCATATAAAATTTGCCGCCAAATATCACCGTCCTAGATGTGACGTGTTCCGGAAATATTTTATAAAGGTTTAGTTCTAAAAAACAGTTGTTTACACATAAGGCAGGCTTTTCCGAGCAAGTGACAAAATAATACGAAAGATGACTCCTTGCGTTTTATTTTTATTTTTGGTGCAGACATGACAAAGCGTCCCTGGAACAGCCTTCTTGGTAGGCGGGAGCTTTTCTAGATAATGAACATCTTTAAACTACTTAGCTACTCAGATTTAAACAAAATTTAGACAGTTCACCATGAAGGTCGTTCCCTACAGTTTAGGACTCGTTTCAGAAAATATTCGTAAGTATTGCTTATAATGTTATGGGTTCAAATTTTGTTGCGAGACAAATATTTGACAGATCCGCATAAACTTACATAGCATTTGTAACTGGGTCCGTAATTTTATTTCCGTTGCAAAACATTTGGGACTCTTTTTCAAGCGCAGAAAAATATTTAACAAAATTGTAATAAAATGTTATTAAATGGTCATAATTTGACTCCACAGAACCTCTACATCATCAAGCAGCGACTCGGAGTCACTTCCACGGACGCCTGTATTCGAGGAGTTTATAGACACACACACGAGAAGAGGCCGGGCGAGCTCTAGCCACAGCGTCATTTCACCAATAAGGGGTAAGCCATTATCATGTTTTTCTTATCTTATCACCAAGTTATCATAATTTTGTTTATATTTTTTATTCATTTTCCCTGTAAAAGCAAGCAGAGCGACGGCAACAACAAACACTTAACAATTTTGCAGTGGTCTAAGTTTTGCAGTGGTCTTGCACTAAAGGTTTGGAGTGGAAACAGCAAGATGACTCGTTTGTTGCTCTGATGAACTTTTGCAAATTAAAGGCTGTCTAAATCAATATTTTTTAAACAGAATTAAACATAGCCTTTAATGGCGTACAGTACAATAAAATGCATACAAAATAGTTATTTATTTTTAAGAAAAAGTGAACCGCATTCAAAAAACCAACCCACTAAAAATGTTTAAGTAATTTTTATAAACGCCATCCTATTCCTGTTTCTATTCCATTCATATTACTACCCCGTATGGTAAATTTCTGCCAAAAATTAATAAATATTAATGAATGTAGTAAGAACATTAACAATTTATCTGGGTAGTTATTTACATAGTTTTTGAAGTCGGTGCCAAACCAAATTTTTAGGACAACAAAGCACACTGCATCAGAAGTACTAAGGTTAAACTCCTCTTTGTAAGTTGGCTTCTTTTAATCAGAAGTTGTGCAGGTAAATCTGCGGGAAACTGCTAGTATTCGGTAATTATTCGGCAAATCAATCAAACATTCGACTGAATACAAATGTTGTACGAAATACGAATGTTCGGCGGAACATTCGGCTCATCTCTGATACAAAATAAACAGATAAATGGAGAAGCTTATTTTTTTGAAGTTGGTTTATATACTAAAACCTTCTCCTAAACATGACAAATCTTTTTCTGAAAACCGCATCCAAATCGGTTCAGCTAAACGCGAGATAATCGCGGACAAACATACATACATACTTACAGGTCAAACTGAGAACCTCCTTTTTTTGAATTCGGTTAAAAATATGAATGAAAAGAATTGTATTAAACAGAACGGTGCCATTGCATTCATTGCTGCAAGAATACCTATTCAATATAATGAATCAAAAATCCTTAAGACAATAAAAGAAATATAAGTTCAACCAAGACAAAGTTAGATTTCTCTAATCCTTTCGTATTAACTTTTAGGAAGTGGAGGAGATTGGGAAGTTATGATGTTAGCTGATGAACTGGAAAAGAGAGAGCGGGAGTTAGAAAGAGAAGACACTAGGAGGTTACACTACCCCTCAACGCTGCGAGAGCTAGAAGAAGTAAGTCTATAATCATTAGAACTTAAAATATTTCAAGCTTACAATAGCTATTCTTCATAATAAATGAACTGCATTAAGTAAAATATTTTTTTCCCTGATTTTAATTTTTTAATACCTTTGACTTCTATCTTTCATGAAGGAAAATTTGTAATAATCAACAAATGCAGATCATTAAAAAAACCGATTTCACGTCAAAACTTTGGCTGAGTTGGGAATGTCATCAACATAAACATTCTTCGAAATCATACATACTTTTTCGATGAAATTTCAGTGAATTTCTATGCAGTATCCTCTATCATATGGAACAACAATTTTCAAAATCAATTAATAATTGTCCGAAATATCGTGTAACAAAAACAAAAAAAACATACAGACGAATTGAGAACCTCCTCCTTTTTTGGAATTCGTTTGAAAAGTCAAATTTTATTTATCAAAGGGGCTTAAAATATATTTTTATATAAAATATATAAAAATTATGATAATCGTCGTGGATTATAGGATCCTCGTTACCACAGTTCTCTCCTAAGGATGAAAGGTCTCTATAATTGCACTTGTCCTTCATATTTTAGCCTTAATTATTATAAAATGCGATTATGCACCCTTTTGTTTTAATTTTGCTGGACTGAGAGCAAAGGAACAAATAGAATGTGCCAGCTGCTTCTCTTGAAAGGCATACTGTAAAAGTCAGTTAAGAGACACAGGTTTTATTGGAGGTTTTTTTTTGTGGGCGATAGGCTGACCCCCTGTCACTGCAATAGTCTCTCTTCACCATTATAATGGCCTGTAAATTTGTCAAACGTGACATCAGATGGTTTTATAACCTCTGGTGTCCTGCCTACCCCGTAGGTAAGGAATACAGGCGTGAAGTTATGTTTGTTTTGAAATTAGTTTTTTATTAATTTTTGTACTTAAACTATTTAATTTCATTACACAACGTAATACATTTTTCATGATACTCAGGAATCCGACGCAATGCAACGAGAAGATAGTCCAGATGAGTATTCGAACATGGATTCCAACTCATCTTCCACCACACACTTGCTGTCTCAAATAGGCAGTGATGGAAGCAAATCTATGGAAACCTCGTTCATGGAGCGAGGGTGTGGCATGCGACCACACAGGGTTGGTTCTTTGGGAGAAACGGTAAGTGGAAAACCTCCTTGGAATAACCTTGAATTAAAAGTATTTATTTATTTATTTACACTTTATTGTACAGTAACAAAAATAGGAAATACAAAACATGGAACAAAAGGTACAAAAGGCGGTCTTATCGCTCTAGAGCGATCTCTACCAGACAACCTTTACAAAATTATACAAAAGTATTTAGCAATTAAAAATAAAACACAAAAAAAAAAACAAAAAGAGAAACATTATAAAATAGGTCAGTAAGTATGTGAACTTTAGTCAGTATATCGTATCGACCCATAATATAAAAATAAGTAACACATAATGAGATAACGATATAAAACATAATATACCTACATATGATAACATTTATAAACAAATACATAATATATAATAAAATACACAAAATAATACATAATTAACGAATACTCTCTTAATCTTATACTGAAGATAAATAATGTGTTTTTAGTTTTAATTTAAACGAGTTCAGCGAAGGGGCAGATTTTATTTCATAAGGAAGTTTGTTCCATAATGACACTGCTCTCACAGAGAATGAATTATTAAAACAGTGGGACTTATGAAGAGGAGTGCTGAGCATGAGATTATCAGCAGATCGTAATATTCTGTCGTGGTTCTCATGGCGATATTGAAATAAGTCTTTGAGATAACTCGGTCCCGCGGAATTAAACAGCACCCGGTACAGTAACGAAAGAATATGTGTATCCCGGCGAAGTCGGATTGGGAGCCACTTGAGTTTAGAACGGTATTCGGAGGTTACGAAGACCAAATATGAAACGTATGCAAAGGTTTTGAAGCCGCTCAAGTTTATTTAGAAGTTCTTCTGTAAGGTCAAGATAGCTGGCATCGGCATAGTCAAGAACGGGAAAGAAGAGAGTGTGTGCTATTGAGATTTTGGTGGGTATTGGCAAAAGATTGCGCAAACGTTTTACGGAACTATTGACGGCAAACATCTTCCCGCTCACTTCTTCAACTTGATACTTCCAGGAAAAACTCTTGTCAAATATAATGCCCAGATTCTTGACAGTGTCACTGTAGCAAATCTGTACACCATTGAATATTACAGGATTAATTGTGTCGAAGTTTAAGCGATTAATCAAGTTGGTACTGCCAATAATTATGACTTGTGATTTAGTAGGATTTACTGTTAGCCCGTGTGATTTGCTCCAATTAGGTATTCTAGCAAGGTCACAGTTAATATTTTCTAAGGCCATGGGTAGGTCGTCGAAAGAGCAATGGCGATATATCTGCAAATCGTCTGCATACATGTGGTAGGAAGAAGATAGGTTACAAGTTATTGAGTCTATGAAAATTGAGAAGAGAAGAGGAGACAACACGCCACCCTGCGGGACACCGGCTTCGAGTTGGACCCAAGAAGAACAAGCATAGTCAGTGTATATACGTTGCCGGCGTAAAACGTTGCCGAAGTAAAACAATGGTTGCCATTCTAGAATTATTGATCCTGTAAAAACCTTCATATGTTTCTGCACGTTTAATATTTGCTTAAGTAGGAATGTTTTGGTGAAATATATCTTTGCTTAAAGCAAAAATATTAACCGAACAAAGTTTCTATTGAAATAACTTTAGAAACGGGATATTTACCATATTTTTTTATATTTTGATTTCTCGATATTACGGCACTATTGCAAGCGCCATGATCTCGACGGTACTTAGTACAGAACTTGGGATATTTTTAGTTCTTATAAAAGAGTAATAAGAATATTACTCTTGAAGCACGTTAAGTTGCATATCATTATTTTAATACCCCTCCCCTCCTCTCGATCAGAAAGTCTAAGCAGCAAAATGAAACGTCCAACGAACCATCCGCCTTATTAGCCAATCGCCTTATTAGTTAGAAGTTTTGCTACATGGACGATAGCGAGCTATACAGATTGCTCATTAGACGTTTAACTTTGTTGGACGTTTTGCTACTTAGTCTTTCTGATCAGGAGTCAAAAATTTCACACTTTAATAGGTATAAACTAAATCACCGTAACTGATATTTTCATGTATTTTTTAACAGGCACGTCCAGAATCAACATTCAGGCAATCCAGAGGACTTATTCTTCGAGCTGCAAGCTTAGACCGAAACACAATGCCACCTAGTACTCAACCTCGTCGATTTGGTTCATTGAAAAGTGCCAGCACTGATATACATAAGAGACTCTGATCTACTTTGGACAACGGACTAAATAAGTCCGATTCTGATTCATACAATGAAACTAAGCAGAACAGAAATGAAGTCACTGATGATGATAATGATGCTGTAGAGGAACATGGTCTCAATAAATATAATGAAAGTAATGTGATAGGAAATGTAGCTCAAAATGAACAAGCAAGTCACAACACAAGAGAGAATAGAAATTTAAGTAGCGATGCTGGAATCAATGAAAGTTTAAGTAACGATCAATCTATAAATATTGGTCAATTAACCATAATTATTATTATATTTTACGATAACTTCGATCGTTTGTTATTATTAGTTTTAGAATAGGTTTAGGCATAATAATTAATATCCTTATACTGTTTAAAGTGTTATCTATATTGTATTATATTATATTTTGTCTCGAAAAAACTCTAATTGTTTAAGTAAATATTTAGATAACCTAAGTCTTATTTACTGCTTCCTTCGAAATATATTTGTAATTTAGATAAATGCACAAATAACATACGATCTTTTAGAAGAATGGGAATTTACCTACAATTTTGTATGATACTAGAAACGTTTACTGATAACCTAACTTATAACGTTAACTTTGTATGTGTGCCAAGAGGTCTAAAAAATGAATAAAATAGTTGTAATTGAGTTCCTTTCATTGTTATCAATATTTAAACTTTTATATACTGTTCCCCGAAATAGAAAATGTTTGTCTTTTAAATTAACTTTAGAAACGAGATATTTATCATGTTTATTATTCATTTTGAGTTCTCGACATTTCGGCTCTGCTGCAAGCACCATGATCACGACGGTGCTGAACTCAAATATCGCGAACTCAAAATAAATGAAAAACATGGTAAATATCCCGTTTCTAAAGTTAATTCAAATGTGAAAAATGACTATAAAAGTTTAAAAACTTACATGTTTATCTTTGTTATGAAAGCTGAAGGAATCAAAAGTATCTAATACTCTGGTGGTGCCAAATTACATATGCTATAGATGAATTATTATACATATAATTAGTCGAAATAAATTATTTGTCAATTCTGTTTGCGTTCATTTTTCCCGATTGTTTGCCGAAAAAGGGAGTAAGGGAACAAAAGAAAAATAATCTTCAACCAAGGATTCACTATAAATTATCTGACAATTATTATATTTTACAATACTTAGGTATATGTTAACTGGATGATTGGTAGGTCAAGTCTCAATTGTCAATGTAGAGTTATAACAATATTAATTGCAAAGTAATATTGCTCTAACTCTACCTTGTCTCTGCCTACCCCAAAGGGAGACAGGCGTTAGGTTATGTATGTATGTAATTGCAAAGTAAAGTATATTTCAATCAAACAGATAATAGGATTTGAGATAATATGTGCATTATTTACAAGTTATTGTCGGGATCTTTACCATTAACTTTATTCTCTAAATGTTAAAAGAACTTCAAAAGATTAAGTTCCGACTTAAATGTTGGTTTTTAGTCTCAATATTTGTTGAATTACTTAACTAAAACGCAAGCCTTAATTGTACTTTACGACTAAACTATGCAATTTTAATAAGTCGCTACCAATGACGATCATTTGGATCGGTAACTGTGACGATATAATCGATCCCTACCAGCAGGAATAGCATGCTACCAAGACTCGAATCGACAAGATAAATATTACCGAATGGTTATATCCTATCATATTAGCTAGTTTGCGCACCATAATATACAGGGTTGATTTGTGGTCACCGGCCAATTTTTTTTACACAATAAGTATCATATAAACAAACGATTTTTGCGAAAAACAAGTATTTTTTTTTTACAAGGAAATTAATATATCCGCTAACATGTTAAGCAAAACATGGTCACTCTAAATTACCATTAAAATAAAGTCAACTACGCGCTACAACGAAACATCTCGTAGTACTAAGTCGTAGTATTATCAATGAAATGCCGCGTCGTAGTAACTATGTTCATGAACAGCGACTATTTTTGAAAACGTTTGTGGTTCCATATTTCTACTTTTTTGCACTGAGCGACGCTAAAATTAAAATGCAGTACGTATATATTGTATCAAAGAAACTAAGATTTAAATTTGGCTGGTGACCAAAAAACAACCCTGTATGGAATTACTTGATTCGATATCACAATTATGCCCATAGAACCCCGTATTATAAAAAAATACAGACTCTAAGTGCCACATTCTAAGAAAATATTTATGTAAAGGCCCGATTTATCGTTATCGATAGTCGCATGGCAGCCTCTCTGTTTTCACTCACTACCTACTTAGGTACCTATTTCACTTTGTAATCGTAACCAAACACGTGTTTATCCTCATTCGCACCTGATGACAAGTAACATGAGATCGAATATAAAAGTATACGGATTAATAAAAAGCTGGCTTTTTATAACTCAACACTGCCTGAGAAGTGATATTTTGTCGTGGATTTTATATGAAAGGTAGTTGCTAGCTAGGGGCGCCCTCTAGGGCTACCAAAAAGAAAAGAATATTCTTTCGTTGAGTTTGAAAATGGTAACGAAGTCCAGAAATGGCCTTGCTTCATTATTTTCTTTTTTTTTATTAAAAGAAAAATTAAAAACCTAAATCGTAAGTTTCACGAATACCTATGTGTGTCGTACAATTATTTAGAAATAGCACAAGAAAAACAACTTAAATTAAATTGAAATTACCACATTTATCTCATCTGTAAACAAGCCATTAAAATAGTTGAAAAAGAAAGTTATCTATAAGAATTATGTAATATATAGCTTTAGAACAATACAATAGATTTATTTATTAGAATAGAAAAGAAGAAAAGATAATTAAGTATAATGTATAAATTAAATAGCTTTAAGTATGAATATAAAATGGGAGGTGATACCTAAAAATAAAGAATTAAAAAACCTTGTGTTTTTTTTCCTAAACTATGCCATGTCAAGTACACTTGAAGCATAACATAACATAATATTGTCTTAAGTTTTCACGATTCATAATTTAAATAAAACTACTTTTTAACCGGATTAATCGCGTATAATTTATATTTTACTGGTCAGTCGCTCGTGACCACGGGGTCTGCAAAGACACCGAAACGTCGAGCTAAAATGTAAAATATAAATTATACGCGATTAATCCGGTTAAAAAGTAGTTTTAGCATAACATAACAGTTAAAGTAGGTAAGTACCTAAGAGTTTTTTCTCTTTTTTTCCTCTAAGGGACCCTAAATAAGTAAGCTCAACTTGAAAGGTGCGTTCCAAGCTCACCCACATGCCACAAGCCTCACCCGCATCCAACACGCGCTGTAATTTGTTGTGTTTACAGCGTGTTCAACTTTGGAGAAAAATATCCCAGATACCTGGGCGTTTTTAATTTGGACTTTTAATTTTTCCCTAAAAAAATCTATACATTTATATGAAAGCGCGTGCGTGTCCTTTCACTTATCCGCCTAACTATCAGTTGGGAGGTATTTGCATAATATTGAAATAAAAATACCTTTGCAGAGCTTGTAATTGTAAGTTCATATTATCGTTAGTGTGTGATTTCAACGTGACTCCACTTGGAACAATTGTTGTGAATAAGTTTAATGAATTTAGGAGATTTTTAGGCTTTTACTATGCACTTCCGTGCTGTTACAATTTGAATCTGTTAATAGTTCGTGCGCGCGCGCTTTCTTGTATATGTTTGGATTTTCATAATTCAGCCAGGAGACGCCCACTACTGGACCTAGGCCTCCCTCAAGGTTCTCTATTAGAGAAGGTACATACACACACTTATCTCGGTCTTATAATAGACAGTAGGTTCTCCTGGAAAGAGCATATTTTATACATTTGTGACAAACTAAGAGCTATAATATGCAAAATGTCAATTATAAAATTTAATCTTCCCTACGCTGTAAGAAGAACTTTATATACAGCATTAGCAGACTCCGTTATAAGTTACGGTATAAGTAATAATAATAATACTCTTTATTGCCAAATAAAATACAATTTTACAATTACTATGAATTATACAGATATTAACAACTAGCTGTGACCCGCAACTTCGTCCGCGTGGATACCGGTTGTTGGAGTTGGATAAATACTATTATTATATCCTCCTTGAAGTTTAAACTTACCTTATTCAAAATTTCGTCAAAATCGATTCAGTAGTTAAGCGTTACTGATAGATAAACAGACAGAGTTACTTCAAAAACTGTTACAACAAAGCTGTGATCCGCAGTTTCACCTAGGTGTTTTGTGAAAAAGTATAGGTAGGTAGGTATATTACAAAGATGATGCCTGCGACTTCGTCTGTATTGAATTAGTATTTCGAGTAGGTTATTTTCTTCTCCAAGGTCCTAAGTACTATCTTTAATAACAAAAATAAAAATGAAGAATCTTCGCCCAAATAATATGTATAACTCTTAACCACAAACATAGGTAACTATATTAGGTACATTACAAACATAGGTAACTATATAAGGCACCTTGCGTTATTAATAAATCGGGTGCCAAAGTGTCTTAAATTTTACATAATTCATGCAATACCTATCTTCATTAATTATAGCTTATTGTTATTCTAAGTAAAGCTATATTACTGTAAAGTTTCAGAAGAATACATTCGGCAGTTTTTGCGTGTAAGAGTAGCAAAGATCCTTCCATCCAGCCATTATCAGTGTATAATGTGTATCTATCTATAGTTATGATTGGCTACTTTTCACGGTAAGCCAATTTAATGTAATTCCTTTTGGTAGTTAACACATCTACGTTACTTTTTATTCTACTTCTGAATCTACGGTTTCTAACTTCCAAAAGCTAAAAATGATCACGAAATAAATAAAACCTTGAGTCCCATTATTTTAAGTTTAACTTTCTTACAATATATCTCTGTATGTACAGAAGGCAGCACGTCAAGCGTTACAATCAACTCGGTATACAAATCGGTATTTTTTTTTTACTTGAACTAAAATCTATGCCCTCGACATTACCTAAGTTAAAATTGTTTGAGGAAATTTGACAGGTAATGTAACGCTTGACCTGCCGCCTTCTGTACCTATATGTATTAAATCGCGCAAGAAGCTTTATTAATGATTTAGCCCTATCAACATAGCAAAATTGTCTACTGCATACCAACTATTTTTTAGATTTATTATTTTTAAGCCCCTAGTACTTTTACCAGGAGAATTTCCTTAGAATTCTTATTCCCATGTTTATTTTTAGTGTAGTTCAGTTTTTTTTTTCTTCTGGCTATCCGAACGCTTTTACATCTATCTAATCTACTAATGCCACGTTACAATATCAAAAACACTGTTCGTTCGTTGCTTCCACGCTGGACTGGGAGCAACAGAAAATCATAGAATGTACCAGTTGCTTCTCTTCCCGGGCATACCTTAAAAGTCATTTTAGGGATAGAGGTTTTATTGGATAGAGGTTTTATAACGGATAAAGGCGTGAAGTTATATGTATGTATGTTCGTTTATTCTACGAACAGTAGATTTAGCTATCATACACGTTGAATATTGAAGCGTATAAAGCGTTTCAATATTCAACGTCTTGTCAAATTACTACTTACTATTCTTATAACTACCTACCATTCGTTTGTAGTAGCTTTTACTCATGTAAAATATTGAAACCCAGCATTCATTGATTTTGACGACAATTTAGTTATAATTTACCCCTAGAATAACCCTACCGCCTCTGAATAATTGACTAATCCGAGTGAGCCCCGCTTGGTGGTAAGCTGACTGTCTCGGCTGACTGAAATTTGCCGTCAGATATCACTACTGCCAGCGTGACGCGTCCCGCAAACATTTTATAAAGAGCCAGTTTTAGAGCCGCAAACGGGTTTATGATAGAACTGGCTTGGCTTCGGTATTCGACCTCATTTATACTTACCATCAGGTGAGAATTCGGACTTATTCGCCGATTTGAAAAAAACTTAGTATTTTTAATATTTTGGAATAGAAAGTTATAAAATTAAACTCGTGGGTAGTCTGACTCCCAACCGTTACAAAAATTTGGTGATTCATTCAGAGAAATCTTATTTCCAAGTGAAATAATAAAAGTTGGGTGAATATGGTCATAGGCACCCAGAGTTTGGTAGGTATCTCGAACAATTAACAGCGTGAGTGGCCGGCCATGCCAGCGAATCACTCGCTCGCCCACCCGCGTCTTATCGAACATACCTACCTATTTTATTACGGAGTTATTTTAAAATTATTACGATATCTCTTTGGATCTTGATTGAAATCAAGTGGTTTCAAAGACAATTTTGTTCACAATTAAATATTTATTGTAAACAAAATAAAAAAAAATATAATAAAAAAAAATTACGCGAGCAGGATCGAACCCACGACCTTAGACTCAGGGTCGGTCTACGCCATTAAGTTCTATTGTATAGAGGCGCCCTTGTCAACATATAGCATTTATACATATACAAATATAATTCATATATGGTATAGAACAATAAATATATATTTTTCTCTTTTTTTCACGGCTAGGTTTGCATATGACGAAAGAGACATATATATTTTAGATATTGCTATGTGTGCCACATACTGTCAAAGTTCATTTGACAGCTGTAGGTACGTGCCTCAATTCGCCATCTTGGTTGCCCGTATTTCGTGGTAGTTTGTTGTCAAGTGTTTGTTTATTTGAGATTTGCATAAATAAACAAGAAATAGTTGTTTAAAAATAAGTCGCAGTGTGGTGAAACTGTAGGTCAAGATGCCATCTTGTTGCATTTTAAAATCAAACTCCTCAATCAAACTCTCCAGTCTCAAGGAATTTCTTTATTAGCAGTACCTTTGTACCTACTAACTTTGTATAGATCATTCATCGGTATAATGTATCTTACTTTGTGTACATAAACTGTTAAATAAATCAATTAAGTAGGTAGGTAATGGTACCTAATTTAAGTGAATCCATATGCACATTATATCCTGACCGTTTGCCAATTTTTTTCCCAAATCTTCCAACTTGTGCGTTTTTTACACCTAGATACCAATTACCTCATCAATCATTCGTTTAAATTAGCTCTTTGGTTGGAATAATATTGAAAATTATGATTTCACTAATAAAACATAAAAATATTGAAATATATTCAATATTGACAATCCTAGGCTATCCCCACCCTAAGGCGGCCATTTTAGTTGCCCAAGGTTGGCACGTTTTTTTTGTAGGTATTTCGAGTCCATTTGATATAGGTCAATGGTCTACGCGCAACTGAGCAATGAGTACTTCTGTTATCTGTATGCCGAACATCTCCACCATATTCTAGTAAAGTAAGTTTTAGGCATAACTTTTAAAAATCTATTACAATTTTTTTAGATCCTAGATTTTTTTTATGTCTGCAGAATCTGCTCATCATCCTGGACAACTTTTGTTAAGGCATCATATCTATATTTCTTACGGTTTTGATGATCCCTTAAGGGTTCTGCATCAGGTGTTCCAGTAACCGAAATAAAGTATACTCTATATGTTGCCCCGGCTTCACAGCTATACATCAAAAAAAGGTTCATTCAAATCCGTCCAGCGGTTCCAGAGATTAGCGTGTGCAAACAGACAAACTTACAAACAAACAAACAGACAAATTTTTTTTTTCAGATTCTTACTCTTTTTTCATTTCTTTATAACCCTAGATAATTTTTTTTGTAAAAATATTAAATGTACAGACACGTTTTTTTTACTGTTTTATTATATGTATTGACGAGGCGACCTTATCGCTACAAGCGATTTCTACCAGGCAACAAAGTACCTAGTTATGGCAGGTCATATAAAACGTATCTAGAAAATATTTATAAATTACAACTCAAATTATTGAAAATAATAGTACCTTAAAAAAATAAAAATGAACATAGACATAATGAGTACATAATATTATTTGAGCACTGTAAAGTAATAGATATATACAATAAAGTAAAATTCCAAATCCTAAAAGAAAACAAAAACATGATAAACAATTTACATGTAAAAGTAAGACCCAAAAAATTAAGAATCTTGTCTGAGGACATAAAATATACTTTACCAAAAACCAATAATTTATACGGGCAAAGAATGTTAGAGTTCATGCTTCCAAACCTTCTAAATAAATGGCCAAGTCAGGTATTCAAAGTATATATTTCAAACACGAAAGTAATGCAAAAATTTTAAGAATACTTCTACCAATCAAAAATGTAAGCGCTACTATAAGAATAATCTTGTTTAATTTAATTATTTTTAATATTAAATATTAAACTGTATAAATGTGCGACCCGCTGTCACACATAAGCGACACGCTTACGTGACAGCTACATAGTTTTTATATTAATGTAAAATTGTTATCTTGGATAAATAAATTAAAAAAAAATAGAAATCGGTCTCGCGCTATCGTCATCCAGCGTTTACCGGCGAATTTGACCATATCGTTGTTTCACCTTGCGGAGGGCTACCCACGCTGCGTCTCCCAGTGCTTGGTCGCCATTCGAACACCTTACTGCCCCAACGGCCATCCGTTCTGCGAGCTAAGTGCCCTGCCCCTTGCCACTTCAGCTTTGCAACTCTTCTGACTATGTCGGTGACTTTGGTTCGCGAATCTCATATCTGGTTCGATCCCGGAAGGAAACTCCGAGCATAGCCCTTTCCATTCCTCGCTGAGCGACTTATACAACTTCAAAAAAGGAACAGTTTTTGTAGTCAAGTGAATCTATTACTCAGTAAGAGTATCTCTCTATTTTAATGGGGAAGACTAGCCATATCTTAGATTTTTTCTCCGAAGTACTTTATTGATCACCCTGTTTTAATGAGAGTCTTAAAATAACTGAAAAAATGCCGCTACCGGGCCCAAAGAGCACTCGTCCAGCGAGTGGTCTCAGTTTCTGGTTTGATTGGTTGGGCTGATTATCTTTAGCATATTTTTCAGCTATTCAAAAATAATTGATTGAGCATTATAAAATGAAAAAACTTAAAAATATTAGAGTCTTATTTAACACATCAATACAACTTATGTAGATCGCGTGTGCCGGGTGGACGCGAGTCAGGTGCGTGGTGAGTTCGTGGCAAGCGCCGCCGCCAGGGTAAGCGCTAGGCGAGCGTAGGGTAGAAGTTGGGTGGGTTGGACTTCGATAATCGCAATTTAAGATGTATAAATTAGGACTTAAATTATGTACAACAAATTGAAATTTGAGTGATGAGCTCTGGGTGCCAGGCGCACGAATGCAGCGCGACAGAAAAACCTCTGACGACCACGAGAGGTTGCCATGACAGTGAGGGCCTTCACAAACAATATAATTTTAATAATAATTTATGATTCACAATAATTAGGGGGCCTTTTAAGCACATTGTGCCGGTAACAGAAGACTCCGGTCTTCCTTTCCTGCACGAATTGAACATAAGATACCTATATCGACCACTATATGACGACCACTTTGGCGATGGGGTAAACCTGTTTGCCTCAGACGCTAGTGGTTGCGGGTTCAATTCCCGCATGGAACAAGAAAAAAATATGTCCCGTGTCTGGGTGTTTATCTATTTATGTATTTATATTCTAGGTTCCCCCCTAGTTTGCTACATGGTATTCCATAACACAAGCTATGCTTACTTTAGGCCCATGTAGTTGGTGTGATTGTCTGGGGATTTTATTTTATTTATTTATTTATTTTATATAGGTACAGCAGGTGACTGGTGGGTCACTTTTGAAATTCAAGGACGTGATAGTTTGAGATCATACATGAAGAGAAAATATATAATAAAAAATAAATATTAATTATTTACCGAGTAAACTTAACCGATTTTTTTTTAATTAATGATTGGTCAAAACAAACTTTTGTATCTTCTCCCAAAATTTATTTAATTATTGTAAAATTTGTGCATTTTTTTGTAAATATTCACCTCAAATTCAACCATTTAGTATCCTAAAGCAGTAATTTTGTTGTGGTTAGTGAATTGTGAATTTAAAGTGCAATTTCTAAACTTGCCTAAAAGTGACAGGTAACGAACTTTATATTAGTTCAATTCATTGTTTCAAATTCATTGTTCTACTCCTCTGAATTTAATTTAATACCACCACTATCTAATATTTATTACATCTTATTATTAATAATAGGCTCCGTATTAACAACATAGTTCACATTGCCTTATAGTTCTTTTTCAAACTTTCGAACTTTGAACTACAACTTTTGTTTCACCTTATTTCAAACATGAATACTCGCAGTGCTTCTGCCCGCCAGTTGGAAAGCCAACTCCAACTCGCGCTCCAAGAGCTAAGCAAGTTCAGGAAGCAATGTGAACAGTTATTAAAGGAAAGAGAGGACAATGAACTGGAAACTTTGAAAGTTATAAACAGAAATAGTAGCCTTAAAGCAGAATTAGTCAATTTGCAAAAGCTTTACTTGGAGACTAGAGAGGCTAGAGATTGCTTAAGAAAACAGACAAGAGATTTTGATTCCTGTTATGTTGAATTTGATAGTAATTTGAAAAGCATAAACTCATTGAAATCTCAACTCTCAAGTGCCCAACTACACATAATTAAACTTGAAAAAGAGGCACTCAAAGTTAACTCAAACCAAACGCAAAAACTTTTTGAAGAATTAGTCCCTAACACTTGTTCCACGTCGGACTCACCAACAGTCACTATTGACTTGACTGGTGATGAGTCTATTTCAAACTTGTCTTACAAGGAAAATAGTAATATTAGTCATAATAAGTTAAAAAAGTATTTAAATTTACAAAGATTTATTAAGAAATCTAATAAAATTATAAAAAAGCAGAATTTATCGAGAAATTATGTAAATTTATCCAAAAAGCACAGTTCTGTGGTTGAGGAATGTAAAAATTATAGTCAAGAGGTGAATATCATGCAACAAAAGTATGAAACTGACATCAATTTACTACAGAATAAAATTGGTTCTCTGCAACAGTCCTTACAGGACATAACACAGCAGTATAATACTGCACAGGAACAAATAAATCAACATGTACTGGACATGGATGAGCTATTGCAACTGTCTAAATATAATGAGGAGCGCTTTCAATCTTTGACCAATACCATGTATTGTAATTATAAAGGCTCTTCTTCATTAAATTCATTAAGTGAGAAATCAAATGTCAGTTCCATAGTTAGTAAGCATGTAAGTAGTAAAAGCCCAATAATCATGTATTGTGATGAAATAGGTAAAAACATGGGCAGTAAATTGTTGAACAACCAAGAGGATGTACTAAATTATTGTATGCCTAGAGCTTCGCCAGAATGTATAATTGAAAAGGCTCTGAAGGGCAGGTACAGTCCTGATACAACTTTAATATTATTATTTGGGAGAAGGGGAAATGTGAGACAAAGTCAATTATTAATATATTTAGATAAGTTACAGGCCCTTACGGTAAAAAAAATTGTTTTGTTTACATTTCCTTACATAGGAGGAGCCGCCAGAGAGAATAGAATAAGATATAAATTGAATTTATTAATGCATGGCTACATGGGGTCTAATAACATATGTTTAAGTGAAACCTCAAGCATGTTGATTAATGTCATTGACATTAACTCAATTTGTAATTTTAAATTTAACTTGACAAAAGATATATATAATATATCTACTTATTTTTTAAAACAGATAGCACAAGTGCTATTAAACTTTTTATTTTTTAAACCAGCTAAGTATTTAGCTACTGATTCTGCTTTTATTGAGCAGTCTTGTATATTGACATGTCATAGTGAAACATGTTGTTCCACTAAGCTGACAAGTTTGGGTTGTCCAAATTCTTTAAATTAGTAAATAAGACAACAGATGCTAAAGCATCTAGCAATATTTCAAGTGCTTTATATAATAAAAATTGTTTAAACCTGGTACATCAAAATATACAAGGCATCTCAGAGAAAGTCTTTGAAATTGAATTGTTTTTGAATGCCGAACATATAGACATTCTTTGTATAACTGAACATTTTTTGTTAGACCACCAGTTAATTGTAAATTTTTCTCAGCACCAAGTTGCTAGTTCGTTCAATAGACAGACAGCAATACATGGGGGCTCTTTAATAATATTAAATAAATCTTTAAAATTTAGAGAACGTACCGACATAGTGAGCCTATCTATTGAACAAACTATTGAAATATCCTGTGTAGAATTGACAAACTGCATAATTGTTTGTATATATAGACCCCCTAAATCACACTATGATAGTTTTGAACTTGTTTTAGAACAAGTATTGGATAAATTATGTAATAAAACTAAGAAAATATTTGTTTGCGGGGACTTTAATGTTAATTTATTAGAAAATTCATCATTGAGTAAAAAACTAATAAATTTGTTTAAATGTAATAATCTTAGTAACCTGTTCCTAGAACCAACTAGAATAACAAGGACCAGTGCAACTTGCCTAGATAATGTGTTTTCTAATGTTACTCCGGTAAGTTCATCAGTTATAAATAAACTAAGTTCTGATCACAGCGGTCAGTTGGTTACTTTTAAATATTCAAAGAAAATACAGGTTAATAAGAATATAATGGTTGTTCCGGTCAATAAAAAGCGTTTGGAGAGATTTAGATGTAGTATTATTAAAAATATGCCCCATATAGCCCACTCCAACAATGTAAATTTACAATACAGTAATTTAAGTAGTATAATAAATAAACAACATGAGAGTGTATTTATTCCGAAAAAAGTCTCTCCAAACAATTGTAAATCCTTCAGTGATTGGGCTACCACAGGTATACATATAAGTAGAAAGCACCTATATGATCTCTATCATGAGAAATCATATAACAAAAGTGAAAGTTTTTGCAACTACGTTAGAATTTACTCAAAATTATTTAAAAGAGTATGTGCTGCAGCCAAATCTATATATCTAAGTAATAAGATAAAAAATAGTTCTAATAAGACTAAAACAACATGGAACATAATAAATAAGGAAACTGGAAAAGTTAAGGATCGCAATACTGAGTTTAAACTTGTAATTGACAATAAAACCATTAATGTAGATGAAAATGTTGCGACAGCATTCGAAAATTGTTTTGCTGACATTCCAGTTTCAACTACTAAATTGTTAAATTCTTCACCTGTGGTGGCTGAATCATTGCTGAAAAATCATGTAAGTGAGTGCAAGGAGTCTTTCAAGTTCCAACCCATAGACACCGGGGACATTTTTAAAACATTTAAGACAATTGATGTTAAAAAGACAACTGATTTGTGGGGCATATCTGTTGAAATCTTAAGTTCTATCATAGATGTAATAGCTCCTTGCCTTGTTGAAATATTTAACAACTGTATTATAAGTGGGGAGTTTCCTGATTTAATGAAGCATAGTAAGGTTATTCCTTTATTTAAATCGGGTAGCTCTACGGACCCTACTAATTTTAGACCAATTTCGATTTTACCAACATGTAGCAAAATTTATGAAAAAATTATTCTCAACCAGCTATTAGCTCACTTCACAAAAAACAATTTACTTCATAACAAACAATTTGGATTCACAAGGGGTCGTTCGACAACTGATGCTGGTGTTGAACTGTTTGAAGTAATAGCTGGTGCCTGGGAGGGGTCACAGGATGCTCTAGGTGTATTTTGTGACCTATCCAAGGCATTTGACTGTGTTCAGCATGACACTCTCATCAGGAAACTCCACCACTACGGCATCAAAGGCACTGACCTCAAACTTTTGAATTCTTACCTGAGTGATAGAATCCAGAAGGTTGAGGTTAACCGGAAAAGGTCAGCTGGGTCGGTTGTGAGAATGGGAGTGCCTCAAGGTTCAATTCTGGGCCCATTTTTATTTTTAGTCTATATAAATGATCTACCCTATATGGTAGGCAATAATCACGATATTGTATTGTTTGCTGATGATACATCATTAATTTTTAAAATGATAAGGCAGAAAACCAACTACGACGATGTAAACAATGCTCTCTCTAATGTAGTACAGTGGTTTAATGTAAATAATCTAGCTTTCAATGATAAAAAAACTAAATGTATAAAATTCTCCGCACCAAATGTAAAACAAGTTGAGTCTGATCTGCGGCTTAATGGGAACAGGTTGAATCTAGTAGATAACACTGTTTTTCTTGGAATTACCTTAGATTCTAAATTGCAATGGGGCGCCCATATCTCACAGCTAGCGAGTAGACTTAGTTCTGCAGCGTTCGCGGTAAAGAAAATTCGCTCATTGACTGATGTTAATACGGCGAAGCTGGTTTATTTTAGTTATTTTCATAGTATAATGTCCTACGGCATCCTACTTTGGGGCAATGCCGCAGACATTGACACGATATTTACACTGCAGAAAAGGGCTATTCGTGGAATGTATAAACTTGGAAGTAGAGAATCTCTAAGAGAAAAGTTTAAAGAGATTGGTATCTTGACCTTTGCATCACAATATATATATGAAAACATTATGTATATTTATAAGAATAGTAGTAAATTTAAAACCATGAAAGATAATCATGATAAAAATTATTCTGTAATGACAAGGAACGACCATAAATTAGCGTTTCCCAAATTAAGGCTGGCTAAAAGCACCAAATCATTTATGGGAATGTCAATACGTATTTATAATAAAATACCACAGTCAATTCAATCTCTAACGTTTAATAAATTTAAAAGAACTATCAAAGAAACATTATGCAAAAAAGGCTACTATAAACTCCAAGATTATTTAGATGACAAAAGAGCGTGGGATTGATGTCTCCACAGGTTATTTCCAAATATTAAACATTAATCACTATGTAAGCAGCTTGGCTGCGACATGATATTGGCAAGCACGAATAGCTGTCTTCTGTTTGTTTGTTCATGTCATAGCAGAGCTGTATTTCTGCCAAATTGTACCTATAATAAGCACTTTTTACAAAAGAGTGCCGAGAGTTTTTTTTCCGCCGGCTTTTTTCCTCTCGGTCTACCTAGGGTTCTACTTTCATTTCGTTTTTTAAAGCCGAAGAAGAAGTAGTAGTAGACATCACCAAGACATTGGTGGATAATGGGCGATCATTATCTTTATAAGCTGAGAGACGCACACTTCTCGACGGAGGCCTTCCCCTGGATTCTTCATGTCGTCCTGACCCGCGCCGCCCTCATCCAGCATTTGACGTTCGTAAAGTGTATAAAATTACCTACTACGAATAAAAAGTTTTCATTTTCATTTTCACTCAACTCAGTGCTCTCCTTCAGTATCTAAAATTTGTCACCAGTCACCCTGTATATATTCATGGTATGCCCATTAAACACAATCTTTGCTGACCATAGTCTTGATAGGATGTTGATCAAGAATGAAGGAAGAGTTTACATTATAACAACAACTCTTTGTAAGTCTTTAGAAAAACAAACTTCCTCTGACGCCAGTGGTCGCAGGTTTCATCTGTCTCCTTCTAATTATTATAATTTTATAGCTTCAGATCGAAGGCCTACATCTTCGGTTCTATCTGAAGAAGTAGGCCTTTGCTAAAGCATAGCCTTTACCGGTGTCCGAGGGTCAACGGTCACAGTTTCGAAACGAGAGAGCGTGGATTAAAATCTCACCTGGACCATTTAAAAAAAAATCTAAACCAGCTACAGCAGTGCAAAATTCGAGTTTTTTAACTTTACCATTGCGTTAACGTTAACTTCTTGAACGGGCTCGAAGCAGCGCCAACTAGTGACGAGAATGGAAAACCGAATTTTTAAGAACGTGATTGGTTGTTTCAAGTGGTTTACTCGATTAACGCGACGGTAAAGTCATTAGAATAAAGTCGCACTAGGCCCACAGGTCTGGATGTGTGTTATAGTCTGGCTATCAAAAGTAGACACAGGATTTTTTGCAAAATTTTTATATGGTAGTACTGGCATAAAGCAAAGTTGTTTTTCTTCAAAGTCGAAAAATTAAGTACCTACTCTTTTTACACTTCAAAAAACTATCACTACTTATCTCAAATTATAAATTTAAATTTTGATCATGTATTTTTCATTAGATGTATTTTTTTATTTTTATTATTTTAATTTTTATTTATCAGGAAAACATAATTTTCTAATTATTAATTTGTTATTAATTTGTACTTAATTTTCATAATTTATTATTGCCTATGTATTTTTTTTTTAATGTTTTACCCAAGCAAGTTGTCGTCACCTATAAATGTAATAGTGTTTAGTTATAGTAATAACCTATTTTTAAGAATCGTTAATGTTAACATTATTGCGTTGATGACCTTTAAATAAATAAATAAATAAATAAAATATTTAAAATATTATAGGTACTATCTCAAATTTGTCACCAGTCACCCTGTATAGATAAAGACCGTAGCGGTAGACAAGGATATTCTGGTTATTCATAAATGTAATTATGGTTGATGTCAAATTCATGGTTCCGTGAGATCTACAGTATCGGTCATTTCATACATTTCAAAATAAGTCATACATATCATTTCATACATTTCCTAAAAACATCCTGTTTTTAGGAAATCAAACAAAACAGTCCAGCTCATTTATGTTGGTCAGGAAATAAAAATAGCACGTAAGTATTTCTTTCTCAAAACTGACAAATATTTTGACCGCTTGTGTTTGTTTGTAAAGTAAATTTTTTTTATTTCTCTTTTAACGCTAATCGATGAGTAGGTACTACTCTGAAGAATTTCTAAGATAAAAGATGGGTTGGAGTAGCGCTTATTTCCTTCTCAAAAGTTATCGTACATTGGTTGGGGAAATTCGACAGGTAATGTTACGCTTGATCTGCTGCCTTCTGTACTATTTATTTATTCCTATTTATTATTAAAGTTCGACTAAGGATTCAGTCGGGATTCAGTCAACCAATATTGCCAAGGTCGCGTGGTTCTGGAAGCCGCGGCACCCTTGAGTTACTCTATGCATGTTGTCACTGAAAGAAAAGTCAATGTCACATATGTCAATTATTGTCAATAAAAATAACTCGCTCGACTCAACTATAAGAAAATTATTTTGTAATTTTATACTACGTTCTTCATTATTGCTTTGTTTAATAAAAGTAACATGAGTTCTGACTTCAAATGACACTAAATAATTCTTTCTCTTTTAATTCTCAAATATGTCGCCACGGAAACAACCACACAGGCTTTTCAAAATTTGCATTAAAAGTTGTATACATCTTATTAATTGTGCGTGTTATGTTATCGAAAAAAGTTTTCCTGAGAATAAGTTTCATGAATCTGAGATACAGGCAATAGATTTAAAACGTCAGCTAATGACTATGCTGCCTGCCAGGTAAGAATACATCCTACTTTCAACAAAGAACTTTTTTTCGAGAGAGTTAAGGGGAATATTTGGTAACTTGCCCCTGGATTTGAAAGTTGAGAGTTGGAAGGAGGGTGTAGGGGAGGTCCTAGTTCCCCCCGCAGAGATGCATAGTTTGGGAGATATTAAATTTTAAAGATTTTATCAAAAGGTTATGAAATCCAATCAAAGCATATTAATTGGTCATAAAATAGTATTTAATCTGTTATAACTTTATTCAGTCTTAAGGAAACCATTGAACTATTCAAAATTTTACATTATTTTAATATACTTATCTTAAATTATTTTTTGTTTTCAGGTTATTTGATGTCCTCTGTTCAGAAAGAACATGTTGCCAGTACCGAGGCGATCCCCGAATACAACTCCATGTTCTCACACACCCCAACATGACTGTCTTCCGCAAATGCGACCTCGACAATGGTATACCACAAAGATTCTGGATTGATCTACTTCCAAATTTCTCCCGTTTAGTCATTCTTGATCTCAAATTTATCTGCACTGATGAGATTCTGCAAGTCATAGGAGTTCACTGCACTTCATTAGAAGAAGTTAACATTGTTTCACGAGTAGACATTTGTAAATCACCTGTCAATGCTTCCGTTTTAATAAGGAATGTTTCTGATGCTGGTTTATGTTCGATTGCCAACTTAAAACAACTCAGAGTTCTCGCTATGGATCCACCAAGAAATCGCTCATTTCGTGCCAACAAAATAGGTCGTTGCGTGTCACAAGCTGGCATTATTATGCTGATTAGTGAACTTCCGTATTTAGAAGAGTTAAGAATAGAATCCTGTGATATTGGTTCAACTTTAATAGGTTCAGTTTTAGATATAGGTCCATTGAGTTTAAGGAAAATCAATTGTCATTTTGCTTCTGCCACGGGCATTCGAAAATTGATTAAAATATGTCCCTATTTGAGGGAGCTGTCAGTGACACATTTATCAGAGCATAGTAAGGATGACATTTTAGAGCAGATAGCTGTTAGTGAGTTAAGGCTGCATAGGTTAGACCTTTCCTTCTTCTCTTATTCAGATCATCTTCAGCAATTGCTAGTTGTAAAGGGTTGTTATTTGACACATTTTTCCCTATGGGAAATAGAGCATTCACTTACTTTAGATGCAGTGATATCAATTGGAGAATCTTGTCCCAATCTCAATACTCTGTGCCTGATGACACAGTCTAGACTTTTAGAAATTCCTAGGTATTTCCGTAAGCCTAGTAATATATTTAGGCAGTTACAGAATTTAACAATCGGCAATGAAAATTTTAATATTCATCAAATATTGACTTTCTTTCTTGAGTGCACATATAAAATGCAAAAGTTAGTTTTAAAATATCAGACAAAAATAAATTTAGACAGTACTTTCCTGCATTTAATAGAAAAGGGTAGTCTTAAGAATTTAAACTGTTTGTGGTTGGACTTTTCTTTAGAAGTTTCTAAAAATATAGTGCAAAGAATAATAGAAACTTGTGAACATCTCCAAATGTTCACTGTAGATGTTTCCGAGGACATTAGTGATGTGCAGAGACACATCTGTGAGCATAATTTAGATTTGAAGTTGGGTAGTTACTAGTTTGTATATTTAATTTTATTATATTATATTGAATTAAATATAATTTTTTTTACAAAACTTGTTTTATTTGTATTTTAGTAAGAATATTATAAGTACCTTCAGTGGAATCCTTTTATTATGTCATTGAAGGGAAATAACACGTCATACAAAGCATACTATAGAAAATAAATCAAACTCCTGTTTATGATAGTATGTGATCTATTTTAATAGAGGAAATAAAATGGCGATAAATCAAAATACATAATTATGTGTACTTAATAAGTAAATTCACTCAAATAACTCACTGATTCAAATCAAAAAAGCCTATCACTCAGAGTCATTGGGTATCATCACGACTCACACTGCAGAAGGTGTTAGGAATCGTGAAAGGTAATATTACAAAAGGGTCATAATAAGCGATATGTCACATAAGAGAAGTCATTATATCCGACATATTTGTATAGAAATTTCTATGAAAATCAAACTTTGTTGTGTAATTATAATAAGCGATTGGTCTGTGTATAAACGGATTATACCTACCTACTCTGCCGTGTTACTGAAAAAGGGCACAACTAACATTTTTTTCAAAATTGAGTTATATACATATTTGGAATCAGGAAAAAAAGGCCTATCTGCCTATTTTTTTGTGTAATTTTAGCAACAAAATTAACAAAGTTAGCATAAGCAAAAAGGGCACAATTGCACTATTTAAAAAAAAAATTACTGAAAAGGGGCATATTGTAATATATGACTTTTATTTAACCTTTGAGTTTATAATTTATTTAATTGAAAAGGCATAACTGATGCATATCAAACATAAAAGGCTTATGTGGTAAATGTGCTGATTTTTAATGCCGCAATAAATTAAGTAAAAAAGTCACAACTGGCACTTGTGTCTTTTCAATTTACCCTACTGCTTAATTATTTTTTTATAATAAAGGCACACTGGCGTTTATGCCTTTCCTACTTAACATCACTGCACTGAGACGAAATGAGGGGGTGAGGTTTGCGTAGTAATCACGCCAGTTGTGCCTGCAGTGTCTTGACGAATTCACGCGTTTCGGTGCAAAGATATTTTTTTACTTATATCTTTGCCATTATTATAACTTTGCTTTATTGGAAACCGGTCATACATTCATGGCTGCCGATGAATTCCATCATAGAGTGGAACGATCACTAAAAACAAAAAAACGTGTCTACGACTTTGAAGACTTCTGTACAGTTGTATCTAATACTGGCTCTCGCACCACGGTCAAGAAGATGGAAGTTCAAGACTTTTACGATTTCGAAGATTGTTTCTCGACATTTAAAATAAAAAATTCTAACCGACGAGCTTATTTGAATAATATTTCTGAGGCAAATTTTCGAAGAAGAAATTTTTATAAAACTGGTCATAGTGCTGACGAATACTCAGAGCTGGATTTACTTAAAATAAAACCCATGAAACAAATCCCTTGACGAAAGACAGAAGCTTGTTCCGAGGGGTATCGCGAGCGAAAGAAAATCTGTTATACTCACAAAGCTTGGTCCCCTTATGCCTATTAACAGAAAAACTACGAAGATTAAGATACAAAATGACAGATTTTTACTTACTTTGACTGATTGATTATAAGAATTTGTTTTGTAATATTGCCATTATTTTCTGATTTTTTTATTTTTTCCAAAGAAGAATGTGTTTTTTAAATTGTGTTATGACATTTTATGTATCTCAATGTTAGGTTGATTGTCATTTATAGTACGTTTGGTGCAAAGTGCCAATATTAATAAGTAGGTGTTAATTCCATTTTGAGACTGATAAAACTTCAAATGTCTTAAGAAGTTATTAAAATTTAATAATGTATGGTTCCTTTATCTGAATATAAGATTCTTTTTTTAATTTACGTTAATGATGATTTAGTTCTATGGTGTATTTGATTAATATTGTTTATATTTTTTACTGGTTGTTTTGTCTTTATTTTTGTTCATATGTGTAAAGTGCCATTTTTAGTTTTGAAAATTTTATTCTACTTGTGATATTGATAGAAATGTTAAATATTTAGAAAATAGTATATTATTGTTATTACAGTTATCATTCATAGAAGAAACTTTTTGTAATAAATATTTGTTTTTTTCGTGAATGCATATTTTATTCATAGAAAAATGTTTCCTAAAATAATAAATACTGTACAAATCTTAACCGAGTTTACAGAAGAAATTGAACAAAAGTGCCTTTTCGTTGTAAATTTTTTTTAATTATTCTCAAATTTTTACATAAGAGGGGCACATTTGTTAATATGTGCCTTTTCAACGTAACAAAATGATTTTTAACATAATTTTTTTGTTAAGATAAAAAGTAAATAGCGAATTATTTATTATATTTATAAAAAAAATTGAAAAATATTGTCATGAACTTACAAGTTCTATGTAAATTAAAATTTTGCCACTTAAAGAATTTCGAAAAATAAAGATCAGTGGTGCTTTTTTTAACAAAAACATTAAAATATTTTAAACTCATTTTTCTCAGAATTTGCTGAATGTAAGTTGTGCCCTTTTTATTAACGACGGCAGTACTGTATTTGAATTGATTCACATTTTATTTGCCAAATAGCCACCGCGCGCGGTTTTACCCGCGTAACTTTTGATCCCATGGGAATTTAAATATAAGCCTATAACCTTCCTCAAGGGTTGGGCTATCAAATGCAAAAAGAATTTTTCAAATCCCACTTGTAGTTTCTGAGATTAGTGCGTTCAAACAAACAAACTCTTCAGCTTTATATATATTAGTAAATAAATAAATACAATGTTGTTATGACACAGTTATTTCTGTAGGTATTCCCAAACCCTCAATAATCTTTTTAAATTAATACTGTGAGTTTTGATTTGCTAAAAAAAAAATTGTCATCAACATCATGGTCCTTTTAAATGAGTCCACTACAAAGCGTGGATACTTCTAGGTGGCGGCGGCTTGGAGATTTTGTCCAAAATTCAAGCTGGCGCTGTGGTCGTAGATGTTTAGTACAGACAGACCCTAACGATCGAAACTCGCAAGGGTATGCAGAACTCAGGACCTTAATAAACGGGACCAATTTAATAATGGAGTAATGTTACAATCATCATTATTATTATTACTCTTTGTAATGAGCCTACTGCAGGGCATGAGTCTCTCCCCTGGGTGAAGAGGAGGTATAGGCCATAATCCACCAAGCTGACCCAGTGCTGGGTGGTGGATGCCAGAATTTTCAGGGCACCAAGATGGCTTCTGACAAACCCTAACGACTTCTGTATACAAGTATACAGCACCCGGGACCGACTGCTTAACGTGCCCTCCGAAGCACGGAAGTCGTCGTGAGAAATGAATGGTCGGCGGTCACCCATCCTCATACCGGGCGCATACAAGGTCCTTTCAACATCGTCACGACTTTTTGTTAAGAGCCCACTGCAGGGCTATGAGTCTCTCCCCTGAGTGACGAAGAGGTATAGGCCATAATCCACCAAGCTAGCCCAGTGCTGGGTGGTGGAAGTCAGAATTTTCAGGGCACCAAGATGGCTTCTGACAAACCCTAACGACTTCTGTATACAAGTATACAGCACCCGGGACCGACTGCTTAACGTGCCCTCCGAAGCACGGAAGTCGTCGTGAGATATGAATGGTCGGCGGTCACCCATCCAAGTACCGACCGCGCCGAACATTGCTTAACATGTGATATCGTATGATACACACATTAACCAAGGTGCCACAACGACTTCAAAGTTACAGTGCTTCACCTATGTTATAACCAAAAGAAACGGAAACCATTATAAAACAGCGAGATTATAGAACTAGAAAGATTGAAGCCTGTGGCTGTCAACTTTTTCCTTAATTATGAAATTGAATCCCTTCTTTTGATACTTATGGATGTTTTTTCTGAAAGTTCTGTTCAGTTCTGATCAGTTCCGTCGATTCTGTAGAGCTAAGATAGGTACTTTTGTTGCCTAGGTAGGTACCTACCGAATCCGTTACCGGAGTGCCGCAAAATCGAATCTCTAGCCTACAGCCGAAAGAGTAATGTTCACGGTCAATACAGCCTCTGACCTGTCAAACTACTTTTTGTTAGGTAGGTATGTGAATGTATAAAGATGATATTGTCATTAAAATGCTGCCTGTTTATATCTAAACCTTTGGTGCAGTCTTCATTTGATTTCTTAGAAACGATATCGGGATTTTCATTTCAAGTGGATGATACGTGTAAGTAGTCTATTGAGTAACTGAGTGAGTGAAATATTAAAATCCTTGCTGCGGTTTCTAATATAAGTAACCGAACATAAGCTATTATTTGCACTAAGTATATGGTGTTTGTATCACAGAACATTTTTACCCTAACGGGTATTAATACCTACATTCCATGGGTTGTCAAAATTCTGACAGGTCAGCTATGAACATTACTCTATGGTCATAGTACAGATATCTACAGTAATTCAACTAGGCCGCATCTTTGAAATAAATGCCTACAGCGCGCCGCGGTCCGTTCACAATTGATGTGATAGGGCTGCCCGCCTTCAGCGTTTAAACTACATTTGCCTACTTTTTGTTTACTTCCATTTAGTTTTGTGACTGCAAATATATTTTTTTATATAAACAAATAAAATACTTTGTATATTGCATAGGAAACAAAAACAAAAATACGTTTTTTGTCAAAAAACCATGTTTACGTTTGAATGACAAATCGGTCTTATAAATTAGCAACCGAAAAATACTTGTGCCTCGACTGAGATGCGTGAAAAGATGTATTATTAAATTTTAAAGTATAAACAATCCGCATATTAACGTAAAGTTCAATCAACAATTGCTTCGGTATGCAGACACACACGACTAGCCGCATGCCGATATCGAGCCGCGTAGGTAGATATAGCTTACGGTGCTTTCACTCAGAATCCGGTCTTCAAACAAATCTATAGATGGCGTTGTTTGTAAAGTTACAATGTATTATCTTTTACTTTATTTTTATTAATAATTTACATAAAATACATTTTTTTTGGTTTAGAGAATTATTAAAACAATGTCATTATAATTTAGAAAATAAGAGCATAGACACAGTCTCTATCATTCTATGGTTTGATCTTATTTTCAATCAATCACTGATTGATTCAATCACCTTACCAACTCGTTCATTCCTGCTGTTATATTTTGCTTCTGCTTACGTGTTTCTGTATGTTGCTTTCGTCTTTTATGCCTTGGATTTCCATTTTTTACCCACAACCACCCGCTACGACCCTGCTGAACCCTCCTAACATATTGACCCGGCTAAGCTCTTGGACTTCGGAAACTGCGCTGCAATTAGACCCCTGCTTGTTATTTGGTACTTCGATTTACAAAATGGCCGCGGAAAAATGTTGTGTGCCTCAATGCAATAGGACCCGTGAGTAGTGCTACACTATATTTACCGATAGGTATATTTACCAATTTTTGTGAAGCGATATAGAAGAAAATAATGTTTATCAAAAAATGTGTTCTGAATACCTATTATAAAACAAGAAATAAAAAAAATTCAAAGTGTGTATTTGTTTTATTTTTATCTCATAGTAAAGACAACTTAGAGGTTCAGGAAAGTAATTAATTATAATTTAAATTAATTTTACATAACAAAAGTATGAGCATGTATGAGCTTTATAAAGTTTGTATTTACTTTTACTTTATAAAGATATCGAAAATACCCCTGGCTGCTTGCCCTTGTAAAAGTTTTCCAAACAAATATGTAGATGGCGCTGAAGCCAAATTTTAACTGATGTCTCTATCTCAGTTTATAAAAGTTACTTTGTGATATAGCTCAGGCTTCCTTTTTTTTATATGAAGTTGAATTATTGTAGATATCTGTACTTTGCCATGGTTCCTGTTTTAATTACGATGCCAATGCTAAACCTAAGGATGGCCTCCGTCGCACAGTGCTCAAGTGTTCGGCTGCGGCTCGAGAGGTCCTAGGTTCGAGTCTCAACCGGACAAGTTTAGGAATCGAACATTTCTAAGCTCGGATCTGTCTCTGGGTATATAGTAGGATACCTTTATTTGTTTACAAAAATAATTAATAATTAAAAAAGGCTGAGGCTCAGCTAAATGTCATTGATAGATTTGATCCAACAACGCAGATAATTCAGCCTTCGCCTGCAGGATGCTTCCAGTAGGTACTGATACTACAAGTACCTACTTAAACTTACACACTCATTCGGTAGGTACTTACACTACGAAAGTTTTATATTTTTGTATTTGACAACCTTCCATGCTGGACTGGGAGCGAAAGAAAAACATAGAATGTGCCAGCTGCTTCTCTTCCCGGGCATACTGTAAAAGTCAACTAAGGGACGGAGGTTTTATTGATTTCGAGGGCGATACGCTGACGCCCTATCACTGCAAGTCTCTCTACATCATCACAATACTTCCAAATTTGTCAAACGTGACATCAGGGGGTTTATAGTGTCTGGTGTTCTGCCTACCCCATAAGGGATACAGGTGTGACGTTATGTGTGTCTGTATGTATTTGACTTTTCAAACCTTGCACTGCATTGAATTATTTGTGTCCTTCAAGCTATAATCCTCACTTTTAAAATCTCAATGGATCGGAATTTTGACTAGATATGCCAAAAAATACTGATGAAATAGTCATAAATAGTAACGCATATAAAAAAATTGTCGTATTACAGTTTCGTAATAGCTATAGGTTGGTGAAGATTACAGCTTGAACGTCAGCTGTAATCCTCACCTCTCGTGCACGCAAACGGTAAGGTCTATCGACTAGGTTTAAGTTCCAAAAAAATGTCGTGAAATAGTGATAACGACATGCCAAATCTCATAAATAGTCGGCTAACGACTCCAGAGATATAAAGCGATTACAGCTTGAACATTTGAAAACTTCGAATTTCTCCGGAACGCCTTCGACTTTCAACTTAAGGTTAGTGCCAAAAAATAGTGTTGAAACAGTCGTATGAAACAATAATTATTTTGGGCTGATTTGATTTGAAAATAAAAACTTTTTATTTTCCCTACATTTCTATGGCAGACAGTCGCGTATGCCATATCCGTATGTTATTTATCAAGGTTTGTAAAAAGTCGTATTTTACAAATCCTGATAAATAACAAAAAAAAATCAAACATTTTTTTCTCCCTTCTCTATATTAGGTGATTAGTTAATTTTAATTAACCCTGTATATTACACGCAAATCTCTAAAGGGTATGTGAGGAAAGTGGGGTAATAAATAAAACAGTCCTTAACACATTTAAGAAAGGTACCTGACAGTACCACAATATTATGTAATATCCAGAAATGCATTTTGTCGTTTTATGGAGACTTGAAACCATGAAATAGGGTTCAATATTTGATTGGCTCTAACTTTATCTTCTAACTCAACATAGTAATAATTATATTCTACCGAAGTCTTTTTAAAAAAATAACAGCACATTTTTTATGTGATTTTGGTATTCTATTTACATGAGCAAACAAACTCAATGTTTTCTTGTAAGGACAAAACCTAGCTTAAATATATATTTGTTATTTTTAGATCTGCTTAAAAACAGCTTTTATTTATTGTGGATTTCAATATTTAATATTAATCCTTAATATTACACAAAATAACATCATAATGTACGAGGGTTGCCAAATTGAAAATATACCATAGAAATCCAAAAATAATCAATACATTAATTATAGATATTTGTTACATTTCTGAGAGTATATAATACACAACTACAGTCTATACTTATGTACATATATCGCATACTTAGTAGTATTAAGGTACCTACAGGCACTTCATTTATTATAATTATAGACCATTTATGCCAATATTTTCTTAAACAACTTATTTGTTAGTAGATATAACTATACGCACTGCATTAATTAAATAAACTGTTTTAAATGATCAATCGCTAATGCCTACATTTTTTACAAATTACTGAACATTTCTAAGTTAATAATAACCCTGCCACCACCCCTACTGCCTCTTTAACATCTAAATATTGTTAATTTCTGATAATGTTTGCATAAATGCGTAATTAGGTTTAATAAATGTAATAGTTATGTAGGTAAATCTCTTAAATTTAAAATTTTCACAATTTCCTATTTTATTTATATTTCTTAAGAGTACCTAGTTAAATAGATTCTACTATGTTTGTATTTAAGATCCATATTTCATGGAAGTTATATTTTATTTGAATGATTTTTAAATGTTATTTCAGCGCGCTTCAGCCTGAAAAAACAGGATTATCCTAGTTCAGGCGCCAAAGTTCTATCCTTCCTTGTATATTTAAGCCATTTATTTGTAATTTATGCTTTTTTGATATGAATAAACATTTTTATTATTTATTATTAATTTTCTGAGAAACATTGAAGCCACTGTATGTTTAATCTTTATCAAAGTCATAATGTAAACAGATTTAATTATTTCATAGTCGTTACAAGGGAAAAAAACTAACTTTTGATGAAACATGATTCCCCTTAATTTATTTGCATTGCCATAACAACCAAAATCAAGACATTTATTTTGAATGAAAGCAGAGATTTAAAATTTTGATTCCACTACTATGAGTTTGACTATCGTTCAGACTATAAATCTTAGCGCAAGGAAGCAGAAATGTGATTATAGCAATATTAATCAGCATAATATAGTCGTCTCTTTCAATTGTTGCTTTATCAATAAATACGTTAAACTAAACCCCTGACAATGATTCTTAATTAGATTTCTAATTTATAAACCCAATTTTTCATAATTTTTCCATAAATAATCCTATTTTTTTTTTCTTAAAATACACCACTAAAAGCTAGCTAATCTAACAATTAATTTTCATAATGATTTGATTTTTTCCAACATATTTAGGTAAACTGGAAGAAACACTATCAAGCATTAAGTTCAAACTTTTGTGTACAATAAAGCAGTTTAATACAATCCATTATCATAATTTATACACTAATACAAAATACACTAAGACTCAACATGTCCACAACACTTTGTTTCAGTCAGTCCATTTGATAAGTCCACAATGTATTTTTATTCACTTATTTTAAACACTTCACATCACGGATGTCCACTTTACTTTAATGACATTTATGAAGACAGATAGATAAAAAATACTCAAGTTCATAATTGGAATTGGACATAATTCTTATTTTTAACAATAAAATATACTTACAGCGCACCTATATCTAGCGTTAAAACTAATTTTTTTTTCCAATAGGAACTTATTAAATAAAATTAAAATAAAAACTTAGTCAAGTATTTTTTAAACTAATCTGTCTTCTTCAATAATGTCATCTAGGGCGTGAAAGATTAAAAATCCAGTATTGAATGGAGCGCGGAGATTTGTTCAGTTTTTTAATAAAATTGTATATTATATTTCTAATGTAGATTAATTTCAATTTGTAAACATGACTATTTAAATTTATTGTAAAAACCTAAGAAATTACTGAATATCTCTGCCCTGAATTAATACAGTACAGCTTGTAAATAAAATAGCTATTAATATTTATATTTCTTACGTGTTCACTATTTATAATCATAAATAAAACATGTCTTTAAAAAACCTGTACCGATAAGATCTTCAAGGCACCCAAACTTCGAATTAAAAAGTAAAATACAGGGTGACTGGTGGGTCACTTTTGAAATTCAATGACGTGTTAGTTTGAAATCATACATGAAGAGAAAAAATATAATAAAAAATAAATATTCATTATTTACTGAGTAAACTTAACCGAAAGTTAAAGAATTTATTACGCAACGCATGGTTACACTAGCGTTGGCAGCGATCCGCGTGCCAGAACACGTGCCGTGATTGACTCAGGCGTAAGTAAAGTGAATAGTAACAAAACTTTATTTATTTATAGGCAATTCTAGTGAAAAATTAAGTACCTACTTTTATTACATAATTATGATCAGAATCGAGTACAGAGTGCTCTCCTTCAGTATCTGAAATTTGTCACCAGTCACCCTGTATACTGTACGCGGTGAGTTCGGTTAAAAAGTCTTTCTCAAACTGGCTCGGATGTACCTCAACAATAAAAACCTCCCAATTAAACAACATCAATCAAAACTGAAAACCAAATCAACCGCACCCCTCAACCGAACGATTGATCAATCACGCCCTACGGATCGTTTCACAAGAACTTCTTCCAGTACTTCCTGACATCCTGCTGTCAGCTAGCGGAGTCCCCTGACTCCGGCTTTGATTGCTATGCTTCTGTCTTCTCAGGCACCACTGGTTCCTTGTCATTATCCTTCTCATCTTCGAAGAATTCGTTCTTTGGTTCCACCATTTTGTCGGCTTCTTCAGGGGAGATGCGGACGTCAGGGTCGGGTTCATCTTTTATTCGGTATTCTTCGGGGAAGAAGTCGCCTAGGGACAGAAGTTAGTTATTTAATAATAAATAAATATAATACAATAAAATCCCCAGACAATCACACCAACTTACATGGGCCTAACTAAAGTAAGCATAGCTTGTGATATGGGATACCATGTACCGAACTAGGGGGAAACCAAGAATATAAATACATGTATGGATAAACACCTACATACGGAACATATTTTTTCTTTGTTCCGTGCGGGAATCGAACCTGCGACCTCACGATTGGCGCTGTAGCCTCTATACCAGCCTCTATACCTGCACCTCGGAAACCAATGAATCTACAAATAAATCCTATACTAAAGAAGGTTGCTTTTTGCGACTTATTGGTGTATTTCTAGTATTTCTTTTTAACCTGTATGTAATTTTAAGTATACAGAGTGACTGGTGGGTCACTTTTGAAATTCTAGGACGTGATAGTTTGAGATCATACATGAAGAGAAAAATATAATAAAAAACAAATATTAATTATTTACTGAGTAAACTTAACCGAAACAAAGAATCGATTACGCAACGCATGGTTACGCTAGCGTCGGCAGCGATCCGCGTGCTAGGTCACGTGCCGCGATCGGCTCAGTTGTATGTAAAGTAAATAGTAACATAGTAGTATTTATTTATAGGGAATTCTAGTGAAAAATTCAGTACCTACTTTTATTACATAATTATGATCAGAATCGAGTACAGGGTGCTCTCCTTCAGTATCTAAAATTTGTCACCAGTCACCCTGTATTGTAATTGTTGTTGTAAAAACTCCTTTGATATCAGCACCTATGCTAGTAAACATTTTGATATTAAAAGTACAAATATTAGTATAAATCTCACCCGGCACATGGGACATCTGTACCGCGGGCGAGTGCTGGCACATCCTCAAATTGTCGTAGACGTGCTTCGTGATGGCTTCTAGATACTGCCGGCTGTTTGCGTTGTTGGTGCTGAAACAATATGAATAATACACATTTTACATACATATCGTCACGCTTGTATCCCTTATGGGGTAGGCAGAACACCAGAGGTTACAAGACCATCTGATGTCACGTTTGACAAATTTGGAGGTATTATAAAGATGGAAAGAGACTATTGTAGTGACAGGGGGTCAGCCTATCGCCCACAAAACGCCTTTAAAATCTCTGTCCCTTAACTGATTTTTACAGTATGATGGAAGAGAAGCAGCTGGCACATTCTATGTTTTTCTTTCGCTCCCAGTCCAGCATGGAAGCAATACACATTTTCTAGAACTTTAAATCCCATTTTTCATATTATTAACTACTATAAATAGCTTGAACACTAAAAAATAAAAGGAGACTCCTCAGTATAATACTTTGATACTACCAACGTGCTGATTTCAGTCGCTGCCTGCGCGTCTGACAAAAGCTATTTTAGAATTAAAAACCGGCTCAGTACGAGGAGGATTCTCGCACGTAAAGTTCCGTTCCGCACGTCTAACAAGACGCTGATACTTAGTGCCAACGCTGCGTTACGCCTTCGAACGCGCGTACCGTACGTCCGTATCTTCAAATAGGGACACCTACCCATAGATTTATACATGTAATCTATACTAATATATAAAGCTGAAGAGTTTGTTTGTTTGAACATTCTAAACTCAGAAAAATTGAAAAATTGAAAAATTCTTTTTGCTTTTGAAAAATTATTTTTGCATTTGATAGCCCAACTCTTGAGGAAGGTTATATAGGCTATATTTTATCACGAAGTTCCGACGGGATCAAAAGTTACGCGGGTAAAACCGCGCGCGGTGGCTAGTACCTACTAAGAGAGATTCAAATATACAAACTTTCATAACACTTTCCGTACCAAACGCGCGTATCATACGCGGCGCTTGGCGCATTCTGAACGTCGGTATCAAACGCGCGTATGGTACGGACGTTGCAGTTTTGTATGAAACGCGCGTTCGAACGCGTGACGCAGCGTTGGCACTTAAAGGACTATATTACTTCCATTATATCAGACAGCAATTAAATAAGAACTTGCGCGCTTAAATATGCAAACAGGGACATCTAATGATTAGATACGCGAGCCCCCTTAAATACCTATTTACATTTTGCTACCTAATATTGTCTTCAGTTTTCGCGATTCATACTATTAAATAAAACACTTTTTAACCGGATTTAAACACTTTTTATCGCGTATATTTCGCGTATAGTCGCTCGTGACCACGGGGTCTGCAAAGACACCGAAACGTCGAGTCAAAACTTAAAATGTAAATATACGCGATAAATCCGGTTAAAAAGTGTTTTATTTAATTTTGCTACCTTTTAGGATTTGTGGTTTTAGCGGAAACAGAAACTTTAACTGTGTAAATATCACTGTTTATGAGATACAGAGCCTGGGAAGCTAGACTGTTTAAAACCAATCCTTCCAACAAAGTGAAGTTCAGTTGTTTACAACCAATTTCGAGTATCATCCACACTGTTATAAACGGTGGTTGTAGACAAGCCTCATACCAAAGACGCAAACCACGGTCACACTAAGCCACGCCCTAAATTGTCAGTGCTTTGATCTCTCGCATCGGCAACATATTCTTGATGGCAGTTTTGTATGCAATTGAGGATATAAGGAAGGAAAGGTTGAAACGCAGGCTAAAAAGCGACAAAAATTGAGTCATTTATTTATAGTTATATAGTAAAATAGGTATACAATAACGAGCGTACACACTGTTCTGAACACAGACATACATCTACATGGATAACGCAAATGCATGTTTGCGTGTCCGAACCCCGACCAAGCGTCGAGGTTGGTCGCCGCTAGATTTATGCCCGTCTGCACTAAACTTTGACAGCTCCTAAGTTGATGCTTAAGTCTCTAGGACGTGCTTACGAACAAAAATTGCGTTGCACTAAACTTAGGTCAATGCCTAAATGCTTAAGAAATTCTTAACTTTATGTGCCCGATTCCCCATGCCATAACTTTAGGCAAGTCTTTAAGCATGATCGAAAAGTTATGCCAACACAATAGTTAGATTTTTTTATATACATATATTTAATAATTTACCATGTTATCTTTTAGAAAAAACTTCACTACGTAGTTGGTGAAACTTCAAAAATATTAAATAAACCTGAGAAACATAACTTCCCACAATACTTTATTTGTATCATTCTCATTACTTTTCGATCATGTTTTTGATAAAACGTGGATTGAAGATTGAATATTGAAATACCTAAATTTGTACCTACATTCCCTCGCTTGAAAAATTCTTCCCTGGTGAAATCGTTGCAAGTTAATTTGTACCTGACTAAAAACATGACTATGATTAATGAGTTGGACGAATTCATAAATTTCTTGGACTTTCTCGAAGATTTAGACGATGAAAACCCACAACGCAGGACACGCATTCTGAGGACAAGAGGAAATCCTCTTGAAATCATGAACGATATCGAATTTTACAAAAGGTATCGTGTGTCAAAGGAAGTATTCCTTTTTATACTTCATAAGATTGATGAAAGTCTGGAGTACGAGAGTGACCGGTAAGTAATTACATACTAAATGTTAGTAGGTTAAATTTTATTGTAAACTAACTTTTTCCCGCAACTTTTTGTAACCTTCCTGTAGTAATTTCAGTAACTCCTTCCGTAGTACAACCAGACAACCATTGAAAGAATCTTTTTACCAAGTTTCACATCCGTGCACTCGGGGAATAAAATAAAAAACAGAGGCAGAGGCATCTGCATTATGTAATCTAATAAACTTTTCCTATTAAACTTAAAAAAAAATTTAAGTTAAATAAACCGGCAAAAATTACAAAGTGACATGAAGAACCAAGTCATAGATAAAAATCAAAGACAAAATAGACTTTTTCGTTCATTTCGTTCACTTACTTAGGGAACGATCGTTGTAGGAGTCACTTAAGCTAAACAAGTTGGTGCAGAGCAATTCAGCGTAAGTCAATGATTAGGTGTGACTTAGTTTAGGCGTGTCATAACTAAGCTTATGCTAAGTGGAGTTTAGTGCAGACGGGCATAAGTCCGCGCGTGTGTATGTCTGCTAGAAAATCGAATTCACAATATCGATATCGTTTTTAATAATGGATTTCATCGGCGGCATCGGGGTCTTTGAATTTGTTTGTATTTCCCAGCAATAAATATCAGCCGTGACATCATAGTAGGTCTTAAAAAGTCGGCACGCTTGGTTTTGATAAAAATCGTGGCAATTGCGTTCTCTATGTATATGTATGTCTGTGTTACTGTGTAAATCTACTTTCACTCATCCTTTCCAAATGCCCAAACCACCGTAGCATACCCTTTTCAATCTTAGTCACTACATCCTGTATCACTCAATTTCACTCCACTCATGCTTCTCAACGCTCTCATCTTCACAGCATTAGTCCTGCTTTCATGTCTTTTCTGCCACACCCAAGATTCACTACCATACATAAGTGTTGGCGCCAAAACTCCTTCAAGTATGGCCAGACGAGCCTTATTCGGTATAATTTTGCTTGCCATAACCGAGTACAAGGCGCCATTAACACAATTACCTGCTTTTATTCTCCTTTCGATATCACCTTCACACTTCCCATCTCTTGTAAACAAGGACCCCAAGTATACAAACTCTTTCACTTGTTCCACTTTTTCGTCTCCTATCATAATATTGCATTCCGTCATATCTTCATTCCTCTCCATAACCATGACTTTCATCTTTCCAACATTCACTCTTAAACCTTTCCTTTTTAAATTTGAGTTTACATTTTCTTGAAATATATGTTGCGTAAGAGTGTGGTAGATGTTTCGGTTTTATTGAATTAAATACTTTTTTGTGTACTCGTAATTTTTTTTGATATACATATATGAAATATAATTTGTTTCTCAGTGCAAAAGGAAATGATTTTTTCTTCTATGATTGCTAGTGTTATACAGATCGAGATATCTTTACCTATTGATTAAATACTTTTTGAGTATCCCGCAGACAGTAGGTACAGGTAAAGATAAGAGACTCCAAGTACCTACATGCGTTCCTAAGAAAATGCAAGACAGACTGTAGGACAATAATTATAATTATATCCTAAAAGTTTATGTTTTATTTAAAAATTTAATGAACTTAATTTGACATTGTAACTTCATTTTAATTTTTATTCTTTTGTAAATACTAAGAAGACATTTTATAATCCAGATAAAGCTTTAAGGCTTTTTCGCTCACGTATAATTTAACCTAGTGTATTTCATTTGGTGTTACATAATGAAGAGATAATACTTAAAGGGATTGTATGTTTGATGATGTAGTTTATAAGTAACAGTAACATAAATAACACGTTTCATTTTTGTATGGACGTCTGGCTAGCACCTGTGCCAAAGAAAACAGTTGTGGAATACCATTATGAAAACACTTAAAATAACTGTTAATTAAATTGTTAGTTTCTTTTCGTGTACATGAAAAAAAACTATTTGAATCGAAAATGACCACAGGTGACTGACGACGCCATATTGAAGTGTATTTTTGATAGATATTAGTAGCCGTGAAATGTAACTTCCGTATATTAAGTATGTTGACCTTTCAAGATCATCTCTCAATAACCGTTTTCTAACTTTTTGTTTTAAAACTCGTATGCTTCGAAGTAATAATATATTTTTTAAGTTTTTGTTATTTTTTTATACATTCTAAGAACAAAAGACAAATCTCTATAAGTTTGGAACACATTTTACTGATAGATTGAATACGTACATACAGCAAGTACTTCCGGCCATTTTGGATAACTGTGGAGATTTATGGCAAAACGTCATTTATCCTTACGGTTCGGCCGAAAAACAAGTTCAAAGTTTTGATTAAAATATCTAAGTGTCAACCCTAAAAACAGCTGTTAGCTTTTGATGAAATCTATTCGATAATAGATGGCGTAAAAATAAAGTGATGGGTAACTAAGACAGATACTACAAAGTTCATCCGGTGCGGGAAGGTCATAAGGTCACTGACTGCGGCACAAGTCTTGTTTTAGCTTATTACGTTGACTAGGGTTGTCAAAATATTTTGTTGTAAGATAATTATATAAATTTGTATGAAAGTCTATACCTGCACTGATCATGCTAATTTTTTTACTGTACGAGTATATTCTACGTATGGTACAGAAGCTAACCCTTAAGTTTTATCTGTCCATTTTGTTACACGTTGTATAGGAGTTCGAGATTTCCGTGCCGTCCACGCGACGACTTCTATAGAATTTTTCAATGTACTTTCTTTTATAAAATACATTTACAATACATTAAACATTTGTTTCATTTGTAATTTTGTAAGATGGACGCAAATGAAGCCCTATTTTTTTTATTTTCCCAGGTAAATCGGGCTTTTTTGAGTTTCAATATGGAGAAAAACAAAAACGCATCAAATATTTTCACGTGCCGTACGCCAACGACTTCATATCAAGTAGTAATATGCCTAAAAATTGCATACAGTACAATCCTTTATGTTGACTTTGTCTTGTTCCATCCCAATACCATTGATTCTATGATTAAAAATCAAATTCATAGTTTATTTACATCAGTTATGTAAATAAACTATGAACTAGAAGTTATAAGTTTGTAATTTGATTGTAAGAGTATGTGTACCTATTAAAAAACAACTAAAAATTTTCTATTCTTCTCTATTATGAAATGAATTCCAGTCATTAAATAGCGTATGACATATTACATTTTAAAATCAATCTACGAATTAAATCACTTTATTAAAATTATTAAGTTTACTGAGATTTTCGATATCGCAACACCCATCACTACGTAACGGCAAAATGTTGATGCTTTCAGCGCCACCGGCTTCAATGCAAGTGAACCCGTGACGTCATAAGCGCACGGAAGTCAAGGTCATTGCGTCATAGTGCTGGGCATTACAATGCAAAATGAAAATACAAACAATGCAAAATGAGTAATAGTAAATCTGATACTGTGGAGTTAGTACGTGTTTTACAAGGCGGAGTGTTTACTTTTTAGCAATAAGTTTAGATTTAATTAGTCTCTGATAGTTAAAAGGTATTTATTTTCTTTACACAAAATGTTTAGTGTTTATTTATGTCAAAAACAAACTTAAATTTTCACATATGTTTTTCTTTTATCGATATGACATTATCCACTCCTTGCTTACGTACTACATAATCAGTAATGCTTAAATACGTTGGCGTACAGCGAGATGTCGCGAAACGGTCTGGCGTCGAAACTCAATATTAAGATCTGTGAAGTTTGTTGAAAATAGAGAAAAAAAGTTTAAGTTCAAGCACTTAATTGTCCAACACCTGTACATCAACTTACTTGCCCACATCTGGATGCAGCTGGAAGTCCGGCGCGAAAAACTCCAAGTACTCAGTGTAGGGGAGCTCGTCTGATATCTTCTGGTCCACTAGGAGAGAGGTTTCATACGTCCAGCACCGGGCTACGTTGCGTAGCGTGTACCTGATACATACAGAGGTGATTATTTTTTATAAATGGTGTAGAAAACTACCTACTTATTCCGCTAGAGGCGCTGATTACGCTTGACCTATAACAACTGTCAAATGCCATGCTAAAAGTTAATTTTATAATGATTTTTATCAAAATATTAGGAATGTATCATTGCGTAGCCATAAGTTTTATAGAAAGTAGATACCAAAGTTTCTCTAAGAATATACCTAACACTTGCGGAAGTTGTGGATAATTTACATACCTATTAAGACCCATATTTTCCACATTTTGATACAGAAAAACACATTATTATAAAGATTTGCCGCAAAAAAGAACACTTTAATATAATAACTCGTTCATTTGATAGATTATTACGGGTCAAAGGTATGGAGCGACATCTATTTAGAGCATTTGCGCGCTTCAATATGCAAACAGCGCCATCTATTAACTACGGTAAGAAACTGCTGTGTGTCTGTTGTATGGGAGCCCCCTTAAATATTTTTTTCTAGTATTTGTTGTTTTGGCCGCAACAGAAAATAAAATATACATCATCTTTTCAATTTCAACTATCTATCACGGTACAGCCTGGTGACAGACGGACAGCAGAGCCTTAGTATGAGCACGGTAATACTTTGACGATCACTTTGGTAATGGGGTAAACCTATCTGCCTCAGACGCCAGTGGCTGCGGGTTCGATTCCCGCACGGAACAAGAAAAAAAAATGTACATACATACATAACTTCACGCCTGTATGGGGTAGGCAGAACACCAGTGGTTATAAGACCATCTGATGTCACGTTTGACAAATGAGGTATTATAATGATGGAGAGAGGCTTTTGCAGTGACAGGGGGTTAGCCTATCGCCCACAAAAATGCCAATAAAACCTCTGTCCCTGAACCGACTTTTACAGTATGCCCGGGAAGAGAAGCAGCTGGTACATTCTTTGTTTTTCTTTCGCTCCCAGACCAGCATGGAAGCTATACATATATGTGTTTTTGATAGGTGTACATATATCTCATAAAGGCGCATTTTCACTGGTGGTTAGTAACCGCATGCAGCGTGCGGGAGATTTTTGAAACGCATGTCATAGGACCCGCACGACGGGAACCGTTTTCATTGGTTGTTAGGGGCCGCATGCGGGGTGCTGGAGATTTTTGAAATGTATGCAATTTTTTTTTAAATATTTTATTTAAAAAGAAAAACAGTTTACAATATTTAGAAACATACCTTAAATCTCGGTGATTTGTCTGGTATGTTGGTTAAGTTGACTTTATGACAGGTTTTTATAACATTAAAATTTCATTTAAAACACACTTACAAACAATCAAAAAATAAATACAATAGAATACAAGTCAAAGTAACATTAATAATACAGCTACAATTATATCCAATATTTTACCAAACCAAAATATTATAAGAAGCCTAATATTTGCGTAATATTATCATTACCCGAATACGGGAACTCCCGCATGCTTAGTATAGACAGAGTTATCGACTGACGAATTTCATTGGTCGTTAGAACGCATGCGGGCAAACGACCGACTTATCGACTAATGAAAATGCGCTTGCTTACTTTGAGGCCATGTAGTTGGTGTGATACTATATACAGTATTTCATCTTTTTTTTTTTTTATATTGTTAAGGATAGGACGTTTGTCTTCCATGCCACCTGATGGAAAGTGCGCATGAAGACTATGGTGTTACACGTCCATCCACGAGAAACCTATTCACTCGACACTTAAAAGTTCCAGGACTGTAGTGGTCAGGAAAAACAGACGCAGGCAGATTGTTCCACTCTTTGGCAATCCGTACCAAAAAGGAACTATCGAAGCGTTTTGTTCGACTTCTTGGTAAATCCACTATATAGGGATGGAAGTTCTGTCTGCGTCTGGTAGTCCGGTGGTAAAAAGGGGTGGGTTCAATTTGGTCAAAAAGAGCACTCGCACACTCACCAAAATGTAGCCGATAAAATACTGTTAAACAAGCAACCTTACGACGATGCTCCAGCGTCTGCAATTTTTTATTTGTAAGGTTGTTGTTATTTATGATTTAACGGGCTCTTCGGTCAACAGAGTCTAGCGCTTCGAGCTGGACTCTGTTGACCGTATCTTCATACAAACGGACGAAACGCGAGCTATACCTACGCGGCTCGATCTCGGCATGTGGCCAGTCGCGAGTGTCTGCATGCCGAAACAAATTTTGATTGAGCATTACATTACAATGCAGATTTTTTATCCTTTAAAATTTAATTTACTTCGTACGTCTCAGTCAAGGTGCAATTATTAATCGGTCGCTAAGTTATAAGACCGATTTGTTATTCTAACGTGAGCATGGTTTTTTTGACACAAAACGCATTTTTTCGAACACTTCCTATTCAATTCACAAAACGTTTTATTTGTTTATATAAAGTATATTTACAATCACAAAACTAAATGGAAGTAAACACAAGCAGGCAGTAGGCAAATATAATTAAAATGCTGAAGCCCGCCTTACCGCATGTGAACGGACCGCTGCGCTGTAGGCATTTATTTAAACGATGTGGCCGAGTTGAAATATTGTATAGATAATATTACCGTAGTATGAGGGTCCCGTTTTGTACGAAACCCAAAAAGGAATGCAAACGGAATGAATTATCGAAGCTACTTTTTTGATAGGGAGAGTTTGACGTCTGTGAAAGTCTGCGTCTGCCGCACCACTGTCGGTTTTTTACCAATTTTAGTATCCTTTTTTTCTGAGCTCGTCGTATAAAGCTACAAGTAATTAAAGTATTTAATCAATATGCAGTTATCTACCATCAAAAAAAGACGTGTATCCTTTGGCTCCTGGTCGTCCAACTTAGCAAGATAATTAATCTTTAAGTAGTACTTAGTGGTTTCATGCTGGAATATAGGATCAAAGGAAAAACATAGAATGTGCCAGCTTGGGCTTACTTTAAAGTCACTAAAGGGACGGAGGTTTTATTGGAAGTTTTTTTTTCACCGCAAATAGTCTCTCTCCAGCATTATAATGCCTCCAAATTTGTCAAACGAGACATCAGATGGTTTCATAACCTCTGGTGTTCTGCCTACTCTAAGTTATGTATGTAGAACTAAGCCTAATATGATATTAATGTTTCTACAAACTCACCCTCCGCCGCCCACAACAAGCGTAGGAACATTCAGGTTCTTGACAAACTGCACGCACTCCCCATGTCCTCGGGTCGACAGGGAGAAACATCCCAGTCTGTCTCCGGCCAACGAATCCGCCCCACATTGTAACACAATGGCTGTTGGACGATAGAACTCCATCACATTCGATATCACTGGTTTGAAAACCTGTAAAAATAATAAGACCAAGAATAAAATATTTATTTATCTATACTAATATATAAAGCTGAAGAGTTTGTTTTTTTGTTTGTTTGTTTGAACGCGCTAATCTCAGAAACTACAAGTGGGATTTGGAAAATTCTTTTTACATTTGATAGCCCAACTCTTGAGGAAGGTTATAGGCTATATTTTATCGCGAAATTCTCACGAGATCAAAAGTTACGTGGGTAAAACCGCGCGCGGTGGCTAGTAAAAAATAAAAACATTAAAACAAACTAGGTTGGTGGCTAGTTGATTCATATGACAAACTAACAACTAATGTATTATATTAATTCTAGGAAACAGTTCTGATACATATGGCTTGATTTAGGTATGTACAACATTTCAAGTCAGATCTGATAATTTATATTTAAAAAAAAAAGTTAATAAATTAACATTCATTAATTAATACTAACTATAAGAGCCTCATCAAAATTATAAAGATAATACAACTTCACAATTTAAGATAAAAAAGTCAATTACAAACAATAAAATTCCGATATAATAGTAACAATTGTCTTTCATACAAAAAACCGCCAAGAAGTCATGAAAAATCATCATCTTCATCACAACTCTTTATAATGAGGCCACCGCAGGACTATGAATCTATCCTTGGGTGACGAGGAGGTTCAGGCAATCAACCAACAAGCTAAGCCAGTTGGTTGGTAGATTTCAGAATTTTCAGGACGCCAAAATGGCTTCCTACAAACCCTATCGACTGCTGTATGATCAAGTCAGCAGCACCCGGCCTATTTACTTTTTATAAGCAACTTACCTATTTACTTTTTGGTCAACATTTTTGTTCTAAAAACGTTTTACTTTTTATTTAAACTAATCAAAGTCAAAGTCAAAAAAATAATCTTTATTTCGTAAGTATTTAAATACATTTGAAATAAGTCAGTCAAACAATTTACAAATTGAACTGAATCTACCACCACTTCGGAAAGTCGATCTGTTAAGAAGAAGTGGCAAGAAACTCAACAGGAATCATCCTTTAAAAATACACAATAACAATTTACAGCCCGGGAATCCCATCTTCTTGCATCCGGATATCTTATAGTAAACCTTTTACATAACACTTAACCTTTAATCTATCGAAGGGTTAATCTTAAATATTTTGGAATTTTATTATAAAAGCGTACACATTGACCCATGAACGAGTTGGTGATCTTCTGGAGTCTACTATTATATTTATGCATTAGGCAATCAGTTACTAGACAGAAACGTAGGCATAGATTTATGGCGGGTTTCAATATTCAACTGACTGCTATGCGTAACCGGTACAGGTACAAAACTGGTAGGAAAAAAGTAGCGTTTCACAATATCTATTAGCTACGGGTTGTAAGTTCTCAAATTTGGCATGGGCCCTCCTTGCGTGACGTTCTTCCAAGAAAATAGGTGATATGTGATTTATAGAATATCACGCATTCGCAAATTATTTGTATGATATTTGAACTGAAGAAATATATAAACTTATTCAATTTATGTTTGCTATGTTTTAGTATTCGATAAATATATTATAGTATGTTTTTAGAGCTTTTTATTAATAATTGCGTTTAACTGCTTACGTAAAACGAAACGCCAATCCTTCGACTAATTTTGCCATTGGTTGAATCACATTTTTATGACGTCAAAGTAAATATTTAAAAGAAAAATTATGTCATTCAATAATATTCGTCCTTTTTTTCAAAAACAGTTATAGATAAGTTAGAAAGAGAAAACTGGATTATTGATATGTTGACAGATATTTGATAGGATATTGCGTTAAATGAATAAATTTTTACGTCATTGGCTAGATAAAATGACTTATTCTTTAATTGGTCATACGTAATGAAAACATAACTCTTATTGGCCGCAGCAGACTGCCATGCTACCTTTACCTCATTGGTTTAAATTAATAACTTGTTACGTCGTCGTTGGCTAGATATAATGACTTATTTTGTAAATGGTCAAATGTAACATAGCAACCCATTACAGTCAAACAGTTCGTAAGCAGTGGTTTAGATGTCAAGATTTTGAATATAGAAAAACATTTTGGTAGTGATTTCTATTGTTCGTAGGCAAAACGAACAGTTTTCATAATATTGAAATCCGCCAATAGAGGTAAAGATACGAGGGTGGATTGAAAAGTTCGCGGCCTAGTCAAGAAAACAGAATAAAGTACATACAAAAATATTTTTATTTTTCGACGTAATCTCCATTTAGCTCTATGCACTTCTTCCATCTGCTTTCCAGAGCTTCTATACCTGTTTTAAAAAAAGATTCCTCAAGGTCTTCAAAATACAGGTTAACAGCGGCTTCGACCTCTTCATTCGTTAAAAATTTCTGCCCACCGAGGTGTTTTTTCAGGTTTGGAAACAGATGAAAGTCCGAAGGTGTCAAATCAGGAGAATAAGCTGGATGTGGCAACAATTCGAAACCACAATCACGAATTTGAGCCATAGACTCGACAGACGTGTGGACTCGGGCGTTGTCCTGGTGAAACAACACTTTCTTTCTCAGTAATCCTGGGCGTTTCTGTTTAATTTCTTCACGTAAACGGCGCAGAAGGGTGCTATAGTACGCAGAGTTTATTGTTTCGCCTTTTGGAAGGTAGTCCACCATAATGACACCCTTAGCATCCCAAAAAACCGATGCCATCCGATTGCCAGCCGACAGAATTGCCTTTGCTTTTTTCGGAGTTGGTTCACCTGATTTTTTCCATTGTTTGGACTGTTGTTTTGATTCTGGGGTATAGTGGTGAACCCAGGTTTCAAGTTTCTGTCAAGAAAACCTTGTGGATCAGCCTCGAACATCTCCAAACAGTCGCGAGAAATCGTGAGTCGAATTCGCTTTTGCTCTACTGAAAGCAATCTGGGGACCCACCTAGCCGAAACCTTAGAAAAGCCGAGTTCATGGACAATTATGTTTTGCGTTCGTTCATATGAGATGCCTATAGTGTCTGCAATTTCTCTGATAGTCAATCTACGGTCTTTCAATATGAGATCACACACTTTATTGATGTTTTCTTCGGTCGTAGACGTCATTGGCCTGCCGGAGCGAGGGTCATCTTCGATGTTCTCTCGTCCACGTTTAAATTCTGCAACCCATTTTTTCACAGTGGTATAAGACGGGGCAGATTCCCCTAATGTTGTTTGCATGTCATCATGGATCTCCTTTGGTGTTAATCTTTTTTTAAACAAATATTTAATCACAGCACGTTGTTCAAATTTCTCCATTAGTGAAAATTTGTTCTACACACGTATTTATATTGTTCGTAAAATTTTATTTAAACAAGATATCAAATTGAAAATTCGCGGGCTGACAATTGAATAATGACAGTTCAAAATGACGGCAGAAAAAATAACAATTTTTTTTTTTTAATGGCCAGGCCGCGAACTTTTCAACCAATGTAGTAGATGGAGATGAAGATAGATGATCAGCAATCACTTCCTTGTATCGATCGCGCCGAACGCTACGTAACCTGCTATATCGTATGAAATGCACGACGACTTCATCGCTTTACATATTCAGTTAATATTCTATTATAAGCAACTTTCATTCTTAACCTTAATTTTCAACACCATTTTCACTTACCACGAAAAGCGACTGAGGTGAAACCCAATTTTAAGTAAGTACTCTTTAACAAATTTAACATATCTTTAACAATCTCTTAACATAAACCTTTTAGCCTTTAAGCCGGTAGCTCAGTGGAAGAGCACTCGTCCGGCAAACGAGAGGTCCCAGGTTCGAATCCTGGTCGGGTAATTTTTATTTATCACATTTTTCATTTATTTTTAGCTGTTGTTTATCTCAATAATTAGGCTGCAGACTGGACGGCAGCGACGCCAGGGATCTGGGCCGTTCTCGAGGCCAGCGAGCAGCGAAGCGATTTGGCGCTTTTTCATATAAACTCAATACTTTCTATCGTGTAGCGGCAATGTCCAGTTTGCAGCGTTATGAAGCACACACAAGTTTTCACTATCATTTAATGTATTTACAGGATTCTTACCACGATTTTTGATTTTATTTTCGCACGTCCGATATTTCGATGCTGTTACAAGGTGCAGTCCGCGATCATGGTGCTTGTAACAGCATCGAAATATAGGACGTGTGAAAATAAAATCAAAAATCATTAAAACATAGTGAAAATAACCGCGATAGTTTAAAACAATTATTACACACAAGTTGCCAATAAATAAGGAAATAGAAAAAAAACTAACCTGTACATAGCTCTGGTCATCAATACCTTCTTTCAACGGCACATTAACTGAATAGTACCTCCCACTCTCCGATCCAATCTCATACATATCTCCAGTACCAGGGAAAAAGTAGTTTCCATATTTATGGAAACTGACAGTCATCACTCTATCTGTCAAATAGAACGCCTCCTGGACCCCATCACCATGATGGACGTCAATGTCTATGTATAGCACTCGAGGGTGGTACTTAAGTAGTTCGAGAATAGCTATAACAATATCATTCACGTAGCAGAATCCTGCAAAGAAAAAGTAAACATTAGTTTTCTATAATCAACGAATGCAGAGCATTAAAAAAACCGACTTCACGTCAACACTTTGAGTTTATAATGTCATACATGTAAACATTCTCCGAAATCATACATATAGTTTAAAAATTTTGAAATTTTCAATGAAGTATTCTCTATCATTTAAAGAATTTTTAAAATCTAATCATAATTGTCCGAAATATCGTGTAACAAAGACACAAAAAAAAAACATACAGACGAATTGAGAACCTCCTTCTTTTTTGGAAGTCGGTTGAAACTGTAAATCTATACTAATATATAAAGCTGAGGAGTTTGTTTTTTTGTTTGTTTGTTTGAACGCGCTAATCTCAGAAACTACAAGTGGGATTTAAAAATTCTTGTTGGATTTGACAGCCCAACTCTTGAGGAAGGTTATTTTAACCCGAAATTCCCACGGGATCAATATTTACGCGGGTAAAACCGCGCGCGGGGGCTAGTACTTTAAAACCATACAAGCAGGGCGCATGCGCCTTTACTTAAATAAGATTGACTTGACATCGAAGAAATTTTACCACAAAGATTTCTCATACAAACTAAAACTCATTATACACATTTTTTTAAATATTTTTTTTTTCAATATAACGTAAAAAACAAAAATGTGCTAAGGAATTTCGAGGCGTACCGCCATCACCCGCCGCCTCAGTGGAAGAGCACTCGTCCGGCAATCGAGAGGTCCCAGGTCCGAGTCCTGGTCGGGTGATTTTTATTTAGCACATTTTTTTGTTATTTAAGACCCTTATTTTTCCTTTTTTTAATTGGTGACTAAACACGTCATTGACTTCAATCTTAACTTTTTCATAAAACATTGCTGAAAAAAGGCACCGCAGCGCAGTTGCGAGATATTTGGCAGCCAGGCAGAACCTGAAGAAGTCTTACCATCAAGCATGGGCCACTCGGATTAATTGCCTTACTACCCAGGTGTGGTAGGGTTTTCCAAAGCCGACGCCGAATAGAACTGCTTAAGTTACAGATAGTGCCAAAGAATACATACATAACTTCACACCTGTAGGTATCCCTTATGGGGTAGGCAGAACACCAGAGGTTATATATAAGACCATCTGTGTCACGTTTGACAAATGAGGTATTATAATGGAGAGAGGTTATTGCAGTGATAGGGGGTCAGCCTATCGCCCACAAAAATGCCAATAAAACCTCTGTCCCTTAACTGACTTTTACAGTATGTTGTTGTTATTTAATAATAAAACAAATTATTAAATAACAACAAGATAATAAATAAAATTATAGACACCAGTCGCCTGTAGGTCTGTAAAGACAACGAAACGTCGAGTTAAAATTTAAAATGTAAATATACAAGATAAATCTGGTTAAAAAGTGTTTTATTTAATAGTATGAATTGCAAAAACTTAAGACAATATTAAAACAAATTAGTTTCTATTTCAATAAATTCAAGATTTAACTTTTTCTCTGTTGATAAATTATCTTGAATTCTGAACAAATCTGTCAAAATTTACCAGAGAAGTTCACAGAGCTTAAATTCAGATAAATAACCTTACTACAGTCACCTGTGTAATGTGTATGATTCGAATGGCCAAACACTGTACTTATTAAAAAAGTGTGAAGCTCAAATCACCTTCAATTAAATATTAATATTTAATGTAGATACATACATACATAACTTCACGCCTGTATCCCTTATGGGCTAGGCAGAACACGAATAGCTATAAGCCTAGTTATGAAAGCTAATGTAAATATGAAAGTACAATTAATGCAATACATGCATACATACATAACCTAACGCCTGTCTCCCCTTGAGGTAGGCAAAGACAAGGGAACACCAGTTGCTGTGATCCAGACATACCTCTTTCGCTTCTTCCACATTCATCAATCTTTTCATGCATGATTGTGGGTTATGGGTACTTTTGACTAGGCCCCTTTTCAAAATGTCGCCAATTTTATCGACATACATTTGCCTAGGTCGGCCCCTTCCAACAACACCATCCAATCTTGTTCTGTATACCACTTTAGTTAATCTACTTACACTCATCCTTTCCACATGCCTAAAGCACCGTAGCATACCCTTTTCAATCTTAGTCACTATATCCTCTTTTAATCCGCATCTCTTTCTTATTTCACTGTTACGCACCCTACCACTAAATTTCACTCCACACATGCTTCTCAACGCTCTCATCTCCACAGCATCAAACCTGCTTTCATGTCTTTTCTGCCATACCCAAGATTCACTACCATACATAAGTGTTGGTGCCAAAGTCCTTCAAGTATGGCCAGACGAGCATTGATTATGCATTGACCATGCATACATCATTAAAATTACACAACTAAGTACAATATAGTTTGATCTTGTTGATATTTAAGTTTGTTAACATAATTAATTAGATTATGGTAATTGAAATATCCATATGTCAACCACAATTTTAACGCAACTTTGGGCATAAATAATTCCTATTTATTCAGGAATATATTGAAGTTATATGTATTACAAATCTAGTTTATTTATCTCTTACTTCAAATAAGTAATTGTTTTGGATATAATTTACATAATTTTGTCATACAAACAAAAGTCCCAAAAGCATTTTCAAATATTTTGTGTTTCGATTTCTGAAAGAATATTTCGTCTGTCTCACCAAACATGTCAATGTTGAAGCTGAGTGAAATAGCAAGATGTTTTTACCGAACGAAATAACGAGTTTGGCATAGCGAGCGGCGGCTCCTAAGAAAAAACATTGAAGAGCTAGCTTAAAATTACTTCTTTGTGTTGAATTCTTTACTTTGCTACTTTAAAAGTTTCTGTTGTCTATTAAAAACTTACCAGAAGGCTCAAATTTCTTTGCATGATGCAGGCCCCCAGACCAATTTATAGCAATATCACAGGCATTATTGTTAAGCTTCATAGCACCTTCAAGTGATGCTCCAGTATACATAGAACAAAAATCAAACAGACCCTCAAAAACTGGGCAGTCATCCCCAACATTGTAATGTAACAGATCTTTGGAATAACCTGAAATTTTACGAACAATAGCATTAGTATAATGCAATTTAAATTTTACAATTTTACTAGGAAAAATACTAACTTTGTATATTTTGGGGAGTTACATTCTGCAGGAATTCAACATAATCTTCACTATGAAATCTGCACATATCATGGGCACTTGCTCTGTAGGGTTTGTATATCTGCATTTTCTTGTGAAGTCCATAGTTTAGCACTAAACTATGAGTGACCGCCAACCTATGCGGTTTCATAGGATGTCCAGGACCGTAGTGAAAATTACCCACATCAGCGTTATAGAAGTAGGCAACCCTTTGTTGACTCATTTTAGTAGATATACTAAACAAACACGTACTCTTTTAAAACATAAATAATGCCTAAAATAATTGCGATAATTATTAGGCGTTTAGTAAGGCGAATATCACCAAGCATTATCAACTACTTCAATGTTATTCATCGCAATTGAGTAAAATGTTTTTGTAGAGGATGAAATGATGAAAATACAAAACTTTTAATCAAAGTTAATTTTTCACAAACTCACAAACAAGGACATAACATAGAGTAATATTATGTATTATTTATTCCATCCATTGATTCATGTAGCTTTCTTATAATTTCACGTTTTAGAACTCAAAAGGATAATACCGCCATCTATTTGACACACCTAGAAGTATTTTGACTAAAATCATGCGTGTAAAATAAGTTAAGTTGATCTCAGTATTTTAATTTAACTTATTTTGATTTCATACACTACCTAAGGTGACCTGATTTTTCAGATTAAGAAATGTCATTATAAGTTCTACCTACTCTGTCTTTAAAATTAAGATTTTTATTATGTCATATTTTATCATTTTTGTATTTACAATAGAAGAAAAGATTGGAATTTTACTGAAATAATATTCCTTAAACCATATTCAAGGTTTACTAATCATTCCAAATGTTTAAATTTTGAGTCATTTAAGAAATTCAATTCATTAAGTCATGTTAATAAGCAAGCTAGACTATACAAGCTCTAAAGATATGAATTAAGGTATACTGGTAGATTTTTTTTAGTATATCAATCAATATATATAAAACTGTTCCGTTACTGACTGAGTGACTGAGGTACTGAGTGACTGAGTGACTGACAGACAACGTACAGCCGTAACTACTGGGCGTAGAGAGCTGAAATTTGGAACATACATTCTTTAGGGAATGTAGGGGTGCACTAAGGAAGGAATTCCCGAAATTCTCACGGGAACGGGAAATATAGGACTTTTTAGTTTGTATGAAAAATCTTATTCCTTGAGTGCACCGATGTGAATCTTGGTGTAAAGGTTTTTCAATGTGTGTCTGGTTGTGTTATGAAAGGAATTCCCGAAATTCCCACGGGAACGGGAAATATATGATGTTTTAATTTGTATGAAAAAATCCCATCCCTTGAGTGCACGGATGTGATACTTCATATAAAGGTTCCTCAATAAGCGTCTGTTTGTATTATGGAAGGAATTCCCGAAATTCCCACGGGAAGGGGTTGGACTTTTTAATTTGTATGAAAAATCTTATTTTTTGAGTGCACGGATGTGATACTTGGCATGAAGATTCTTCAAAGAGTGACTGGTTGTGCTACGAAAAAAATTCCCAAAATTCCCACAGGCACGGGAAATATATGATTTTTAGTTTGTATGAAAAAACTTATTCCTTGAGTGCATGGGTGTGATGCTTGGTATAAAGGTTATTTCAGTGGGTGTCTGGTTATATAGTTTCTGAAATTTCCACGAGAAGGGTAGTTAAGCGCATACGAAGTTGCGGGATAAAGCTAGTTAGCAATAAAATTCATATTACCACATACACAGCCATGCATGCATGCCAGATAACCGAAGTCTGTTTGTTTATGTATTCAAATTTTGATTTTCGAACCTCCTACCTTCGTAAAGAATACGAAGGTTGTGCTGTTCTGAATTTGCTATACAATATTTTCTCAGTGTAAAAATCATTCAGTAGAGTATAACTCTTATGTTTACAGAAAACGAATACGAGAACTTATGTGCTGTGTTGGTATTCTATTGTGTTTGTTTATATGATATTGACACTTAGAATTGCCTCAAATATTGTGATGTGCTTAATCTTGTGGCTGAGCCAGCACTAATACGTAACTGATGGTATGTATTAACTATATAGGGTCAATTTATAATACACCATAAAACTTTTACAGCAGGTTAAGAATCATGAGTAGGTTTAATTTACGAAAAAAAAACATTTTTTTATATAAATATTTTTCCTAAATTAAAATTTCAAAATTCTTGTAAGTCCATAAACTTCAATCGCCTTAAATCTGTAATTTACGACTACCTAGCTAGAAATAAAGAAACGTTTCCATTTATTTTTATTAAAAAATAAGTTATTAATTTCATTACCAAATAATACCTATACATTCTTACGCGGCACAATCAAACGAGCCGAAAGTCAAATTCGACCCGCCGCCACCGCCGCCGGCGCCTACGTCACGCTATTGGTTAGTCGCGCGGCGGCCACGGCTTCCATGTTTGAAACCTACAGGACGCCCTCCGCTCGCTCGCCAGTCTGTCTAGAGATACGCGCGCGCGATTAGTAAGATTAAAGTAACCAAAATGCCGAATTACGCGTAAAGTAATCAAGAATATTTGGAAATGGCTCTGTGGAACGTGGAGTGCTCTCAGGAATGTGCGTGAATACATGTCTCAAGAGTACGGTGAGCGATGGATAGGACGCGGAGGGCCAGTGAGCTGGCCACCTAGATCACCTGACCTTACACCTTTTTTTTTGAGGTCGAATTAAAGACTTGGTGTATGGTCGGGACGGTCATACGATTCAAAGTGCGGACGAACTTAAAAGTAGAATAACTGACGCCTTTGCTGTCGTCAGAACTGAGAAGGACAGTTTACTAAGAGTGAAAATGAATGTACTTAAACGGGCAAGACTGTGTATACAGCAGCAAGGACGGTATGTGCAGCAGTTGCTTTGAATTGGTTGTCAGTGATTACGAGTATCGGATCTAACATCAACGACAGGACGCAATGTAAAAACGTAAGTTATTTTTGAACATACCTACTCTGTTAATTATAATAGTTGTAAATAAGGTGATTCCAGTTTTTTAACAGAATGATCTAACATTAAATTAATTGCAAAATAAATTTACTAGTTTAAACAAAGAGTTCAAGCACTAATGCTTTATTTTATTTTTAATTTAATGAAAATCAAAACTAAAACTAAAACAGTATTTACAATTCGTTTAACGTGAAATTGATTGTCAAAAGCCTGTAACAGTAGTGTGATGGGACATTAGAATCACCTTTTATCCTGATGTTTGACGTAATTACAGCTGATTCCGCGCTAAGTAGGTAACTGGGTCACGCAAACACACGGGCGCGCGTCAACGACCTTCGCTCGGATGCGTAGGTACTATTCGCGTAAGATTATTGTTTTGGTTAAGTGATTTTCTTAAAAGAACTAGATGGAAATGTTTGATTTTTTTTGCTATGTACCTAGTCATAAATTGTAGATTAAACTTAAATTTTATTCACTAAAAATTATTTTCGCATTTTAATTTATATTTTTTTTTATTTGACTAAATTTAAACCCACTTATGATTCTTAACCCAATTTTAAAGTTTTATAGTATATTATAAATTGACCCTGTATAAATACAAATAAACAAATACTAATCTATAATAACTTTACAGATATTGCGTTTACCACCATACCTATCAATGTGATCTTAACATGATCGAAATGATCAGGGTTTTGATGAAAAGAAAAGTAGCACAAGTCAGAGTTGGAAAGCAAACCTGTGAAAGCCCAAAAATGTTTGAAAATGCAATAAATGCCATCGGAGCTATTGAAGGTGCAGTCATTGCTCGCATGTAAAGAAATTACATTAAGGATTTCGGAAGAAGACAGGTATTTAGAAAAGCCCTTCATCATTTGCTTGGTGGTAGGATCCCTTCTGGGTCCGCCTGGCTAGCGACCACCCTTTATGTAAAGTCTGCCGCCAAATGTTACCGCTCCGGCGGTAATGTGTTCCGGCAATATTGTATAAAGAGCCAGTTTCTTCCTAAACCCGTGTGCTTTCATCTTCGACCTCATCGTCACTTACCATCAGGTGAGATTGAGGTCAAACGCGGGTTTAGTCACTTATAAAAAAAAAAAAAAACTATTTTCAAAGATCGAAGAAAGTGGTGATAACGACATTAAAATTGATATTTTTATGTCGTCATCTATTAATTTGATATTTGCAGAACCCGATTACAGTAAGATATTTTGATACCTTTATGTGATGCTTTTTGTTTTTAAAAATATTTTAATGTTTAATCTTCAGTTATTTCTTAAAAGCCGTGTTCTTTACCTAATTTTTTCCTTTCAAATAAATAATTTCTGTTTTTAAACATGTTCATGCATTTATATTTTCCCCTGAGATTTTTTTTTTTTATTGTAAGGATAGGACGTTTGTCTTCCATGCCACCTGATGGAAAGTGCGCATGAAGACTATGGTGTTACACGTCCATCCACGAGAAACCTATTCACTCGACACTTAAAAGTTCCAGGACTGATTCCAGGAGTGGTTGGGAAAAACAGACGCAGGCAGATTGTTCCACACCTTGGCAATCCGTACCAAAAAGGAACTATCGAAGCGTTTTGTTCGACTTCTTGGTAAATCCACTAAGTATATAGGGATGGAAGTTCTGTCTGCGTCTGGTAGTTCGGTGGTAAAAAGGGGTGGGTTCAATTTGGTCAAAAAGAGCACTCGCACACTCACCAAAATGTAGCCGATAAAATACTGTCAAACAAGCAACCTTACGACGATGCTCCAGCGTCTGCAATTTTTTATTTGTAAGGTTGTTGTTATTTATGAGTTTACGGGCTCTTCGGTCAACAGAGTCTAGCGCTTCGAGCTGGTATTTGGCAGAACCATCCCAAAGGTGACTACAGTACTCCATGCACGACCTCACTTGGGCTGTGATAAGTTGAGTAGCCGTTTAGGGCTGAAGTACCGCTGGACCTTCGAGATGATGCCCAATTTTTTGGAAGCCTTCTTTGCCATAGATTATTATTTTGTCATTATTTTTTTTTATTTTGTCATACTTATTTACTATTTTTTCATTATTAATTTATTCATATTTACTTATTTTTCAACATTTTAAATGAACTCTACGATCACATACTTTGGATTCTTTATTCATTATATATTGTATGTCTACGATAATTTTTAAATTTTCACACTTTTATTTCTAGATGCTTTCTATAATACTGATTCACTTTCCCAATACAAATTCTGAATGGGAAAAAAATTATGTGCGGATCTTGGTAGCGGAATAGTGGTCTTGTTGGAGAAGATCCTGAATATATTTTCAAGAACAAACCTATATGCCATATACATTTTAGAGAAAATTTCTGATATCCCAAAACCAGATTAAGCAGAACATACCTACCATCTTCCACATAAGCACCACAAGTATTAAAAACACTTTGCCAAAAATCTTCTGATAGTCATCCATTAAACATCTATAGGGTAAAAAAAGGAACATGTTAATGTAGACTCTGTAATGCAGTGAATAATGACAGGACTTCTTTACCGTAATAAAATACACTGTCTACAAGCGGTGTAACATTTTTTGGTCTGTATTATATGTACTGTATTATACGATTTTGGGATAAAAAAAAACTTTATTTCCAACACCGTGAAATGATTTATTTTAAAATTTAATTACAATATTGGAATACAATGGAAAATAGAAAGGATTGTAACCCGACTGAGATCCTGGAACGGACTTACGTCTCGCCCTCCTACACCTAGGCTCTTACTATAATCTGCTGATGAAGATTATCTTACGTCAGCAATCCCAGCTTATGGCTAAGGGTATAACAGTATGTTATTAACAAAGAATTACATCATTACTTAGATGAAACATGATCTTACATCATTTTCTATAAGCAGTGTTTATGATCTGTGTATGTTATAAACAAAAATCTCATGATTGCTGAGATGATACACGATCTTACAACATTTTAGCGGTGTAACATTTATTTATCTGTATATGTTATTAACAAAAAATCTCATAATAACGTTGCTGATACATGATCTTATGAAACATGCTGTAGCAGATATTATACGTAATACCTTTAAATTTCTAGCAACTACACAAGCTACTACTAAAACTTATTTTTAAATCAAAACTGCTATTAGGAATATTATATTTAAAAAAAGTGTTTCTGTATGTTTGTAGTAAATCTGTTGATTGGGATGGAGAAGATGTTTCTTAAAAAATGGCAAATGATTATTATATGAAATATAGGAAAAACGCTTTTTTTTTGTTTTGTTTGATTTTGTCCCTGATATCCTTCAATAATGTTGTGTTGCCCTTTTTAGATCACAAAAATCTTTTGTCATTTTGTGTGGCATAAATCGGTGATCTAAAAGGGCACATAATATTAAAAAATTAAATAGTTTTTATTTATTTACACAAACACAGTTAAAATCTTAATGTTTAGTAACATACCAAAATGCAGCATCTACTTATAGATAGACTCCGCATGCGCGTAATAATAGATATTGACTTTTAAAAGAAGCTAGGGCTACTTTTTTGGGTGCTCGAGTGTTCGTTTAGTTTTGGGCGTGTGCGATAGATGGCGCTTGCGTACTATAAAATTCATAACAAAGCCATCTTTACTTTAGTACTGTTCTTATAGGTACAGAACGTACAGAAATAAAGTTTCAATAGAAAGAAAGAAGTGTAGTGTGAAGTTATTTCTCATGCATGGGTCTAATGATTGTTACTCTGTCTAATAGATGGCGTTACATCTAAATTTGAAACTATCAGATCAATAGAAATAGCATTCGAAGTTACAAATAAATAATACTCTGTCTACTTTTTAACTCCCGTGCCCGAAGCAAAAGCACAGAATAAGTAATAGTACCGGGGGTACAGAAGAATTATTCCGCAAGAAGATCTAAATAAATTCGAGTCTTGCTACGACGCGATACGGTGGAATTCAGCTCGCACAGCATTATGTACCTTCAAATTTATATACCTAGAAGTTTTGTCTCTTTCTATCGCATGCCTCTTATATTTTCTTACGCTGTTAGGGTTACTGCCTAGTGAAGAATAATTAATCTCCTTATTTGTAATTAAGTTAAGTATCTACCGATGTAGGTATTACTGTTATTCTACCTTTGTAAAAAATATTATTTCAACTTACCTAAAGTACAACGTGAAAAAAAAGTTACGACCAATAATTAGTAATACTACCTATTTTTTGTTTACTAAATTGAACATAATCAAATCTAAACATAATCTAACTGAATATTTGTTTCTTTTTATGTCCATTTTTAAATACTATTTGCGACCTCGATCATAGAATTACTGTGAGTGCTATTAGGTAGGTATGTATCTGACGGGCGCGCACGTGACACTCAACCCATTCGAAATCCGCCGGCGGAGCGCTTCGCTGTAGGTAAATAACGGATGTACCGAACGGAGTGAGCCAGGCCTGGCAAAAGAGAGGTGTTACGTAGGTTACAATAAAAGTTTTGCGTAACTTAAAAAACAACTTGTTTAATACCAAAATACAAGGCTGCCTTTGAGATAGCGTAAAACTCTTTTCGCTGCTTGCCAGTGTTCGCTCGCACGTAGGAGTGGGTCGTTGTAAATTTCTAATGAATGAAGACGAAACGTAACCGTTTTACGACGAACGAAAACTAGTTACGGAAACGGTTCTCGTTGCAACTGGTTTTTTTGTTTTTACAATTTCGAGTTTTCGACTATATGCTTTAGACTAGTTTAGACAGTAATGTTCATTTTAATATGACATAATACATACGACGACTAGTTTCATGGTTTGGAAACGGACACAAATTAAAAAACAAAACTCGTTGCATATTGAAAATGGTTGCAACTGTGAAATTTGGTAACGGATTTTCGCTCGTATACGAAGGTGATAAGGCTTATTTTTTATTACCCACGACGGAACGGAGACGGTATATGCGTTTGGGGTGAGAGGGTGTTTGTGCAAACCAATGTTACCATTTATCTCCAGAACCACTGGTCCGATTTTAATGCGGTTTTCAGTAATCGCTATGGATTTTATTGGTGCATGTTCTTAGATAGGTGTAGCGGTAACAACTCACTAGGGGGCGCTGCAGTAAACATTTGTTTGTAAAAGCCAATGTTGCCGTTTATCTGCAAAACCATTGGTCCGATTTAAATGCTGTTTTAAGTGATCGCTTTGGATTTGATTAGCGCATGTTCTGAGATAGATGTTACGGTAACAACTCACCAGGGGGCGCTGCAATAAATATTTGTTTGAAAACCATTGGTCCGATTTGAATGCGTTGTAGAGAGATACGTATCCAATGCGCGAGCGAGCCCCCGTGAAATCCAGAGTTTAAGAAAGTCAATGATTGAGCGCGTTGATTTGACCTTACGGAAAGTATCCGATTGGGGTGAGTCGAATTTGGTCAAATTCAACGCGTCCAAAACTCAGGCGTGTCTATTCTCCGCAAAAAAGAGCACCTTCACATTAACGCCCACTTTCCAAAATGTATCTGTCCCCATCACTGACCATCTAGGGCTTTTAGGCGTAACTATAACATCCAGTTTAAACTTCGGTCAACAAATTGTGTCCATGGCTCAAGTAGCTTCGAAAAAGTTGGGAATCATCTCGAAGGTACGGCGGTACTTCAGCCCTGCACAGCTTCTTAACTTATATACAGCTCAAGTGCGATCATGCATGGAGTACTGCAGTCATCTTTGGGATGGTTCAGCCAAATATCAACTAGAAGCGCTGGACTCCGTTGACCGAAGAGCCCGTAAATTAATTAACAACGTCGACCTTACGACCAAAAAACTACAGACCCTAGAGCATCGTCGTAAGGTTGCTTGTTTAACCGTGTACTACAGGATACATTTTGGTGAGTGCGCGAGTGCTCTGTTTGAGCAAATTGAACCCTCACCCTTTTACCATCGGACTACTAGACGCAGACAGAACTTCCATCCGTATGTGGTTGATATTCCGAAAAGTCGAACTAAGCGCTTTGACAGTTCCTTTTTGATACGGGTCGCCAAGGTTTGGAATGAACTGCCTGCGTCTATTTTCCCTGTCCAGTATAGTCCTAGTACTTTTAAGCGTCGAGTGAATAGGTTTCTCGTGGATGGACGTGTACCACCTTAGTCTTCATGTTCACTTAACATCAGGTGTCATGGAAGACAAACGTCCCATCCATATTTTATAAAAAAAAAAAAAAAAATTCAATTATCGCTTTGGATTTGATTGGTATAATGTTCTTAAATAGGTGATGAGGAACGAGGTGTTGTGAAATGTAATGTATGGTACCTATATTATGCTCTTTAAAAAGTTTGAAATAAAAAACAAAATAATAATTTTGAAAAACCCACGACGCGACGGTTAAAAAGTAATTGAAAAAGAATAAAATAATTTAAAATGCCCCGACTGAAATGATTTATGTGACGAGAGATAATTGACGTGAAAAGCTTTTTTAAAAGTTCACTTGATCTCACACAGAGTCGGTCATATTATGAACAACATACAATTCGTTTTCATAGCACTTCCCTACGCTTACCTATTCGGTTCTCGAAGATCTAGATGTCGCAATAACATAGGTATTCAACTCCCTATGAACTTTATAAGAAGAGCAAGAAAATCCGTCGAGGGCTGCCATCAATATTTTAAATTTCAATATAAAACTACAAAACGAATTCATTCAATGGCAGCCCCAGACGGATTTTCTTGCTCTTCTTATAAAGTTCATAGGGAGTTGAATACCTATGTTATTGCGACATATACATCTTCGAGAACCGAATAGGTAAGCGTAGGGAAGTGCTATGAAAACGAATAGTATGTTGTTCATAATATGACCGACTCTGTGTGAGATCAAGTGAACTTTTAAAAAAGCTTTTCACGTCAATTATCTCTCGTCACATAAATCATTTCAGTCGGGGCATTTTAAATTATTTTTTTCTTTTTCAATTACTTTTTAACCGTCGCGTCGTGGGTTTTTCAAAATTTTTATTTTGTTTTTTTGCACGAACACATTAAAAGGAAGGGAACACATTATTGCATGGCCTATACGACGACTAGTTTCGAGCCAACTTTGAAGTTTGTAACTGATTTTTGCTCGTATGTGAAGGTGATAAGGCTTATTTTTTATTAGACGAGTCGCGCCACTGTTGACTAGCCATTGTATTTTCGACTGTATTTTTTGAGGTAGATATCGCATTATTGCATGGCATATTATTACGTTCTGCGAATGGTTTAGGAACGAACGACGACTACTTTAGTGTAGGATTGTAGGAACTGTAGGAATAAAAACGGTCTCATCGTCGTACTGCTAACAACGGTCTTTAAAAACGGTTCGTCTTTGCAACGCTCACTCCTACACGACACCAAAGAGGAAAGTATATTGCATGACACGAATTAAATTGACTCAAATAACTTCTTTCTTAAAAATTCTTCTGCGGGCATAGGCTTTGACACTAATACCGGCTGTTTTGGATGTTAGACTACGAAAATAATTCAAATCAAAGAATTTGGAATTGGAGAACGGCGTGGCACCGGGACTCGAGGGTCAATTTCTCGGGAAATATTGAGCCTAGACAGAATTTTGTTTTTTCGACAAATTTCGACAACTGCTCCCAAGCCATAAATAGAAAATTCGGTTTCTAGACCTTACTTCGCGTTTCACCGGCGTGGCCATATCCAAACCCTTCTCCAAAAACTTCTTTATTTATGCTTTGACTAAGCCCCAGCTAGACTGTTGGAAACAAAACATTTGCAAAACATCAAACCAAGGTGACCTTGCTAGCTTACAACAGTGAAGACGGCTGTTGACAACCAAATTACAAATTGCATGACCTTGGCGGGTTGTAAACGGCGCGGCGGTGTTTAGAAACACAGACGTACATCTACATAGACAACGCAAGTGTCACGATTTGTATTGAAACTAATCGTGCCGAATTTTTAAGACTTATTGTGACGTAACAGCTGATATTTATTACTGGGAAATACAAACAGATTCAGAGACACCGATGCCGCCAATGAAATCGATTATTAAGAAAACAAAGATTACAAAGTACTTACCTACATGCATTTGCGTTTTCCATCTATGACTGTGTTTAGGATAGTGTGTAGGTACGCTAGTTATTGTATATTTTACTATGTAACATGACTTGAGTTTTGTAGCTTTTTAGGCTGCGTTTCAACCTTTTCTTTTTTATATTCTCAATCGCAGTCTAGTTGTGGCTTAATTCCACTGTCAGCTTCGACTAATTTAATTTAAATCGTGATATAATTTTTCCTTTAAGTTCGCAATTCGCGGTTGAAACGGCAGGCAACATTAGTTATCTGTGCGTGCTGTGATACCAACCCGAAGGTCAAGAAAACTGATATTTGTTTTCAACTTTACTTTTATTTTTGTGAAATAAATACAGGTGCGTAATAATTTAATCTTAATATTTTAAAGAGCTAAAGAAAGCATTTATTTCGGTGTTACTGAATTTTATTATAGATTTGCCATTTGCGGTCGATGCTTGAGATAACCTATAATGTTTTACTTATCTACTTGAAGAATTTGCATATTACGTAAGGTAATAACTAATAAGTAAGACTGTATTACGTGCTAGACGGTTTTTTTTTGTTTACATTTCTTATCATGTTTATGTACTAATTGGAAATCAGGCTACGTTCGAAGTTGCTGACCGGTAAAAATACCGGCATTTTGTCAAATATTTGAGGCTTTTCATCTTTTAGTTAGTTTTTCCAGTAAAATTCATACAGTAAACGAATATTTATTAAACATTTTGTTTTATAAAATTATAGGGCAAGTACTTTAGGTTGGTATCAACTAAGACTACTCTTTTTGGAAGTACCCTATTAGAGTTCAACATTTGAAGCCAAGTTAAAACTGTAACACAGTACTTATAATTATTTACAGACATTAAAGGGTTTGTTTGAGAGTTTCCTGTTAACTTAGCATTTTAATAAGCAGACAGAAACAAATAAGAATTTTATGTAGGTATCACTGTATAAAAACTTGAAGGTAAATTAATAAATCTTTCAATTTAAATAACATTTAGCATTTGTCTTTGTCTCAAGTCACAAGAAATCTTTTGAAACATGCTTGTACCTGCATTCAGCAAGACAGTGGTCATATCAAAACTTTGTAAGTACTATGCAAGTAATTAGTAATCATATAAAGTATTTTGTTTAGGTCAATTATTATTTAGTAAGTAAACTAACTAGTTGCAAATAGCTTGGGTCTTGTATACTGCTTAGTTACTCTCTAAGGTCTGCATAACTTTGGGGCTATATTGTTGGTGTCACAGTTACTAAATACTATTTCAAATTAAATCCTTAAATTATTAATTTAAGGGTATGATAATTCTTATTTCTACTTAGGGATTAATGATGCTTTGGTGTAGTTATTAGTAAAGTTCCTTTTGGAATTTGGACAAGTAAATTAAGTATTCGTAATGATAGTCAAATGTATTCAGTACATACATAGGTTTTACTTATTTTTGTGTAAGTACCGCATTGCCTTTCAGCTTAAGTTTACTTTATGCTCATATGTTATAAAAGTTCCTTGAATTAAATTTTCATTGTCATTCATTCATAACTTCACGCCTAAATTTTCATTGTCTATAAAGTGTAATTGTATTTAATAATAATAATTAAAATCCCCAGACAATCACACCAACTACATGGCCCTAAACTAAGAAAGCTTGTGAGATGGGATAGCCTGTAGTGTATTTGCTATATTTAGCATATTGGCAGCCAAGTATTAAATATCTATTAAAAGAGTACAGTTTTCTATGTACTCCTAGTACTTCCATTGTTTAAATGGCAGTAATTTGTTATTGCAATTGAAGAAATTCAAATATTATGTCTTCTAGTTCGATAATTCCCATAGTTTTAAATCAACATTCTTAGACTTTGAGATCATAGGCCTAAATGTGTCATTCAGTAAATAATGGTTATATAATGGGGCACATTTTTATGCCAGTTTTTGTTCTTTCGGTGCACTTTTATTTGACCAAGTGCTCATTAATTCCTAGTTAGGCCAAGTAGGATACAATAATTTCTAAGCTTACATGTGTGTGTGTGTTATGTAGGATATCCCCTAATCCCGCTATGTGGTCTACATATAGGGTTGCAACTTTATTTTTCTAGGAAAACTATATTTGTGTCTGAAAAACAGTATTTTGGAAAAAAAAACAGTATTCAATTTTAAACCCATATTTTTAGAATTTCTTGCACAAATTAAAGCTATGTTCCTTCAATGTACACAAAGCTGCACTTATTTCTTTACTGTTGGCCCACTGATTAGTTTTACAACTTAAAATTAGATTAGTAAAACAAGAATTAAATATAATTAAGTAATTTATATATTCAAAACACTACTGACCACTTACTAACACTATTTCACCTTATAAAATAAAAATGGCTCCGTTATGTAATAAAGTATATTTTAGGTATTCAATTAAATTGATGATATTTAAGAGATAACAAAGTAAAATACAAATGAATTACAATAAAATTAAATTATAAAATAATTAAAACATGTCAAATATCAAAATGTACATTGCCATCAAAAATTTTGAAAACATTTTTTTTTTTTATTTGAACTCATTAATAATCTTCAACACATTCAAATTAAATATCAAATTGATTATACCTGGCTTGAAAGTTGCATCACATTAAAATTAAATACAATTAAATAAGAATAAATTATTACATAAATTATTATGCCAATGTAATAAAAATATCTAATCAATTAAATGTCACGGAATACAAATACCTATTTAATATTCAAATTGAGGGAATTTAATGACTCTATGGCAAGTGATTTAATGTAAAATAATAATTGTAGCATAAAACTATAAATTTATATATGGTTTGAGGTATGGCAAGTCTGAATCAGGACTGTCATGAATTTATGCGATATAGGCAGTTCCATTTTCCAACCAAACAATCAAACAATTAGTTAATAAAAGTTAGCATATAAAGTGTTTAGATCTTTATGCTGTATTTGGTATACTTTCTTTTTGTTCAACAGTAAATAGTATAATGTAGTGAATAATCAACGAATGCAGAGCATAAAAAAAAACTGACTTCACATTAACACTTTGGCCGACTAATAATGTCATCCATGTAAACATTCACAGAAATCATACATATTGTTTCAAAAATTTGAAATGTTCAATGAAGTACTCAACCGATTTCGATGAAATTTATATGGTATCCTCTATCATATGAATTAAGAATTTTGAAAATCGATTCACAATTGTCCAAAATTTCATGTAAGTAACAAAAAAAAAATATACAGACGAATTGAGAACATCCTCCTTTTTTTGGAAGTCGGTCTGCCTACATAGCACATGCTTACATAGCTTACTCTAAAGGTATTTAGCCACTGGTGTCAGTTTGGGGAATTTCATTATTTATTCTCTCCAACAAAAAAAAAATAAGTACAAAAAAAGATGGGACACAAATTTTAAACAATTTAGATTGCACCCTCATTTTCAAGTGATTTCTTCCAAAGAAGCTGCTTATAAATTATTAGAATACAAATATTTAATTGAAATAGAGTGGGATTGGTACATTCAGTTCATTAAATATAATGATAATAATTCATGATAGCACACATCATACATACAATAAAGAGAAACATTATTTAACATTAATAAGGTAACGACCACAACTTTGGCGATGGGGTAACGCTGTCTGCCTCAGGCGCCAGTGGTTCGATTCCCGCATGGAACAAGAAAAAAAAATGTTACGGGCCTGGGCGTTTGTCTATATGTATATGTATTTATATTTTAGGTTCCCCCTAGTTCGCTACATGGTATCCCATATCACAAGCTCTGCTTAGTTTGGGGCCATGTAGTGGATGAGATTGTCTGGGGATTTTATTTAATATATATATTTTTTTTTTATCTACTGTAAGTATGTCACATACTGTAAGCTGCGAATTTTGTTGTATTTTGATGTTTTCACGCAATAAGTACTTCCTGAGCTGCTGACAATATAACAGAACTAATATGGCGGTTATAGAGAATTACAGTAATCAGGCTTTGCGCCCGCGCATCGATTTGACACCTCCCCACCATTGTACCTAGTACTGTCGCGTGCAGAAGTGATAGTAGTTTATAATTTTTATAAAAGTATAGTAAAAACATTTCTTAAGAGTGCTTAAATTTTTATGTTACTTTTATTTAAATTAAAATTCGAGTTCGTAATTCCCTGGTTGTCTGGAAGAAATCGCTCGCTAGCAATTAAATCTTTGTATATTTACTTTGTGGTTTTGCAATAAAGCAAAAATAAGTACATTATTTATTAAATCAAATTATCACGGCAAGTAGTTTACGTAATTTATAATTTTTACATAAAAATCGTTTTTTATAAATGAGCAATAAAATGATGTTATCGTTTCGATAGCACAGTGATACAATGATAACACTTAATTGACCACTTTCTCGATAGGTAAACCTATCTGCCTCAGACGCCAGTGGTGGTGGGTTCGAGTCCCGCACGGAACAAAAAAATAAAATGTTCCGGGTCCTGGACGTTTATCTACACATATATGTGTAACTAGTACCTATTTTTTATTCTAAGGCCCCCCGCTATATGGTATCTCATATAACACAAACTTTGCTTACTTTTAGGCCAAAGAGTTGTTGTGATTGTCTGGGGATTTTATTTTATATTATTTTTTATAATTATCTGAAATAAATAAAAAAAGCAATCGGCTTATTGAAGACAGCCTTTCAATTTTAAAATATTAAGATTCATAGAAATACGTTCAGTTGTCGACTGTACACGTTTATCCGAGTTCCGACCATGTTACGAGGTTTATAAGCTTGCGACACTCGATGCCGATCATAAAGAAACAAACCATTCTGCGAGTGGATGTTTCTCGTTCGAATTTTAAATATTTAATTTCCCATTTCATTAACTTCGAAGTTCAAATACTGATTTCTTTTTTCTTTTAAAAATAGATTGTAGTTTTTTTTTAAGATGATTAACCTAAGGTTCGCGTTTTGTTTTGTGATTTTGTTGTTAATAGACAACAGCATGGCTTCCAGGGCGGTGAGAGTCATGTCGTCGATGGCGAAAGCGTTTCAAGCCCACGGGGTCGTCCCAGATGTGGTGCCTATGGTACCGGACGACTTAGCGACGATCACGGTAAGTTTTTTTTTCTTAATATGGATTATACTTGTAAAGCTTGTCTTACTGGCCAGTTATAAATTTAGCTTAGGAAAAAAAATACGTAACCTATTTTATGATCTTTTTGCAAGGAACTGTTTGTTATGTTTAATTTTTAGCTCGATTTATATCATACGCGAAAAATCAGGTTTAAAAATCTATACATATAATAAAATGGTAGGAAAGTCAAAACTGTACATTGAATATTTTTTTAAAAGAATACTTGGGGTATGATCTACAATCGAAACAGAAACAAAAAATTAGTTTTTAGAATTTTTGTCTGTTTGTCTGTTTGTCTTTCCGGGATAAACTCAAAAAGTACTGCATGGATTTACTTCAAATTTGGCATGAAGATAGTTAAGAAGTCGGGTCAACATATAGGCTACATATTATCACGCTAGCAGTGTTATAATCGTAGGTGCGTTTGGTGCTGCATAGCGTTCACGCAGACGACGTCGCGGGCAGCAGCTAGTTTATTATATTTATGATTATGAATCGTCAAAATTTAAGACATTACAGACATAATGATGTTTACGGAAATCGAATTACAGATTTTTCATAGTAAAAGATTTAAAAGGTATTCTTATTATTATAATTATTTATTTTTATCGGTGTCTGAACCGATTTTGACTTTATGATGGTAAGTGAAATACGGTCCGATGAGAGCAAACAGGATTATCTGCTTGTATAAAAAACACATAGGACAAAAGAGAAAAGTGCAGTTTGCTTCAGCCGGCTCTTGTTTTGATTTTAAAGTCGGTCTAGTTAACTCTATCATTAAGTTTTTATCATTACCTACAGTGAATGTTTCTGATAAATTAATTGATTTTTTTAATTAAAAATGCGCTTACGTGTATGAAACTGCGACAGAAATCTTTAATTTTTAAAAGAAATAAGTCGTTTTGCGCAGGGACTTCCCTATGTTTACAAGTGGCAATCGATAGATCTAAAGTATGGCCCACGAGAGAAAAAATAAAAGGGCATTGACGTCTTTCTACCAATGTAACCTTTTTGTAAAAACGACACAAAAAAAGTGTATGGAAATTATCGCAAATATGTCGTAAACGAAAAAGTATGAGTATCGTATGAGTTTGTGTAAAACTTGGTAGAAGTCGAGTCAATGCCGTTTTATTTTTTCTCTCGTGGGCCATACCATATAATTTTTATGAGTCCATGATGTTGTTGTCGTTTTAGTATAAAAACTACACACTGAAACGTTACGCCTAGGGAGTGCAAAATCCGGATTTTAAGGTTTTGTTTGATCGACAGTCCGGATAATCCGGATTTTTCGAAGTTTTGAATTTTATTTTGTTACATTGTCTTTTATATTATTTTCTTTAGTAGCAAGTATTATTAAATAAAAGAAAATCTTTATAATAATAGTTTGACCAACATATACAGTGTGGAATTTTTGAATGCCCCCTGGAGGGAAAGTACTCTAAAAATAGAGATAGCAAATTTTACTCCAAAGGAACATTTCTTTATTTTGGAAAGTAAATAAAACTGCATTCAAAGATTTTCTAAAATTCGCTCACTTCACCCGGGAATCGAACCGACTAAAATTTGTAAAAATGACACCATGTAATTTTATTGCCAATCACAAGAAATCTCTCCAAAATACTAGGTTAATTTTATGAAAGAAAAACCATGAAATCTTCATTTTTAGATTTTAGTCTATTCGATTTCTGGTTGAGGCAAGCAAATTTGCTATCTCTATTATTTAGAGTAGTTTCTCTCCAGGGGGCATTCAAAAATTCCACCCTGTATAGTAATAATGATAATTTTCACACATATAATCAGTCATTTTTGAATGTAGGTATTATATATAACAAAGATAATAAACTTTAAAAACTTAATCTTAAAAGGAAAAAAACAGTCAGTTATTTCTTAAACTTCACAATTTACTCACATTTACGATAAAATTAAATTAAATGAAAATAATATAATTATTTAGATATCTTGTTATACTTAGTATCACATGAATCATTAGTAAGATTAGAAGGTTCATAATATCCGTTATAAAAGTATTTGATCAATTAACACGCCTATTTAAATGGCTGACTGCAAGTCTCTCTGCATCATTATTGTAACACATCCAAATTTGTCAAACGTGATATCAGATGGTTTATAGCTTCTGGTGTTCTGGCTACCCCATAAGGGATACAGGCGTGACGTTATGTCTGTACTCGTATGTATGTAATGAACCTAGGGATGAAAAACATTTTAGATGTTTATTTTTTTCAAAAAACATTATCTTTAAAATATAAAAGTGTTGAGTTTCGTCATTCGGATATGATCTTAATTTATTGAAAAATATTGCAGCTGTGAAAAAGGCTCTTTCTGATTCTACGCTGGTCGGCGGAATGGATATAACCTCTTTAAAACTTTTTTATAATTTCATCGCAAATCCCACCGTTTTCAAAAAGAGCCATTCACACATGTATTAATGCAGGTAAATCAACTCTACTGCTTGGACTTGACGGCTGCTGCTGTAGAGTATCGGCGCTGGACCTTTTTACAATAGAGAGTTGGCGATCAAGCTGTTCCTTAAAGCTGATTAACAGTAAACAATATAACAACAGACGTTACTTAACAGGAAGCATCAATTTTGATCATAACAAGTACTGAAAAACGAAAAATTACAGAAATCCGGTTTTTTCTTTTTTTCCGAATTTCGAAGTATCCGGATTGCGGTCCCTATTTACGCCGAAACGTCGAGTAAAAATCTAAATAAGGTATAATTAAACGTGTTAAAAATCCCATTTAAAACGAATATTTCATGTGATAATAAATGACTTTAAAAATTTAGGAAAATATTAGGCGTGAACCTTAATCAAATGATAACCGAAATACAAGTAATTACGCGCGGTTTTGCCCGAGTAACTTTAGCTCCCACAGAAATTTCTTAATTTTACCAGAATTTGGCCATAAAATAGGTAATTTAGCGGTAGACACACAAACTCTTCATCTTTTTTTTTATATTAGTACAGATTTTTCAATCTATGTATGTTTGTCATCCTTTCACGCAATAGCTGCTGAACAAATTAGATGAAATGAGGTACCTACATGCAGACCGTACCTACAGGTAGAACGTGTCCTAGAAAATATAATAATTATACATAATATCGGGTGATATGCCATTGCGGGATTATTTTGGAATTAAATGCAACAAAGCCGCGGGCATCAATTTGTTATCAATAAGAATTTCGTAAGATTTTGTAAAAGTGTCAGAGAACTTATCTTTGAAGTATTTTATCTTATGGAAACAGTATTTTTTAATCAAAAATCTTTGTAATGAATGAGCCTACTGCTGGTCCATTATTCTCTCCCCTGGGTGACGAGGAGGTACCCAGCGCCCGTTGGTGGATGTCAGAATTTTCAAGATGCTCAAATGGCCTCTTACCAACCCTGGCGACTACTGTATAATAATAATTTATTATCATTCTATAAATGTAAAGACATTGTACAGAAAAGCAATTTTAGGTTAGGTACAATAGGTTGTCTTATCGCTAAAAAGCTTTAGAGCTTCTTGCACAAATTATTAATTAAAACAGTTCAACATTTAACAGTATAATGTAGTGAAAACAACCGTAGGTAGGGTAGAGGATTTCATACAATAGGGTTGCCTGGAAGAAATCGCTTGAAGCGATAAGGCCGCCCACATTGTCCAAAAGTTGTATTTTTATTTTCTCTTGTCTTTTATGTTTTTTTTTCTTGGCTTGACAATAAAGTGTATTTAAGGCCGCTAATCCGAGGGACCGTTGCTTGGTGGTACAACAGCTTTAGGGTTCACCACCCTTCGTATAAAGTCAATCAAAGTTCCGGCAAAAGTTTTATGAAGAGGCCATTTTCTTCGCAAAAACGTATAGTGTTAAAAAATATCTAAGTGTACTACCAGACGCAGACACAACTTCCATCCCTATATAGTGGATTTACCAAAAAGTCGAACAAAACGCTTCGATAGTTCCTTTTTGGTACGGATTGCCAAAGTGTGGAACAATCTGCCTGCGTCTGTTTTTCCTGACCATTACAGTCCTGGAACTTGTCGAGTGCTTGTAAGTGTCGAGTGAATAGGTTTCTCGTGATGTACCACATTAGTCTTCATGCGCACTTTCCATCAGGTAGCATGAAAGATAAACGTGCTATCCTTGTATTCCTATTAAAGCGGCTACACACGACCCTAAGATCACTGGCAATATCGGGACAGTGGTGGGGAGGACCCTAGATCATATCATAAATCGTCTCGTGTGTAGGCAAATCTTACCCGATTTTTATCGTCCCTAAATCGCTCCGAGCGAGCTCACGATTTAGGGACAATTATCGTCTAGGGGGCGTTGTCAGTACGTGTGCAGCGAAATCAGGATTGATTTCTACGCAGTCTGCGCTTGAGTGCCGCGACGATACGACGACGTGCTTGCGGCTATAATTGTTTATTTCGTGCGAAAACATGGCAAAGGAGAAAGATCGAGAAGCGTGGACCAAAGCTATCGATCTATTCAACGATTTACCATATTTGTGGGATAAAAAACATAGAAATTGAGGAAGGTCGAACGGCAGAAAATGGAAGAAGTATTAGTACTGGAAGTAAATGAAGTTCGAGAAGGTGATATGGGGTACTAGTACTGGAGAGTTTATGAAGTTTGAGAAGATGTTATTCGAGGAAGTAATTATTGTCATGGAATTAATGTATTTGAAGAAGTTGTTGATAATGGAGTGGCGTAATAATTCAAGAAGAAAGCACATTACTACAGAAAAGAAAAATTAGATGAAAACCAGACAAAGATAATTAAACAATTAGAAGGATGTCTGTCTTTTAAAAATAAACAATTAAGGGGGTGAACGTAAGGATATAATTGTTTATTAATGGAACTTAAAATAATACACAGCAGCAAAGGAGTAAGCATTTATTTTGATAAAGAGTTACAACTGTTTTTTAATATTCTTTTATGGTTTTGTTTTTAACCCCCGACGCAAAACGAGAGGGGTGTTATAAGTTTAACGTGTCTGTGTATCTGTGTGTCTGTGTATCTGTCTGTGGTATCGTAGCTCCCAAACGGATGAACCGATTTTCGTTTAGTTTTTTTTGTAATATAGATAATTTTATCCCGAGTGTTCTTAGCCATGTTTCATGAAAATCTGTTCAGCCGTTTGAAGATCATCAGCTCTTTTCTAGTTGATGAGGGGATCTGACTACCTTCCGTATGTCCTATCGATGCGAAATTCGGTACCGTATTGCTTCAATTATATTGAAAGTATATGGTAAGGTAACCATGACCTGATCAGCCGTTTGAAGGTCATCAGCTCTCTAACAGTTGATGAGGGAATCTGACTAAATTCCATATGTCGTATCGATTCGAAATTTAGTGCCATATTACAACAATGATATTTATAGTATATGGTAAGGTAACCATGACCTGATCAGCCGTTTGAAGGTCATCAGCTCTCTAATAGTTGATGAGGGGATCTGACTAACTTCCATATGTCGTATCGATTCGAAATTTGGTGCCGTATTACTACAATTACATTGAAAGTATATGGTAAGGTAACCATGACCTGATCAGCCAATTGAAGATCATCAGCTCTCTAATAGTTGATGAGGGGATCTGAATAGCTTCCATATGTCGAATTGATTCGAAATTTGGTGCCGTATTACTACAATTACATTGAAAGTATATGGTAAGGGAACCATGACCTGATCAGCCGTTTGAAGATCCTCAGCTCTTTAATACTTGATGAGAGGATCTGACTACCTTCCATATATCCTATCGATTCGAAATTTGGTACCGTATTACTTCAATGAAATTGAAAGTGTATGGTAAGCTTACAATTACCTGATCAGACGTTTAAATACCTAACCTTACTTTAAATAAAAGCTAACTAATTACTTTAAATACCTTCCTAATATTAAAACCTACTTTAAAAAGTACAAAATAAAAGTAAAATTAAAAATTTTAAAAACCCCCCGACACAAAAAAAGACCTTAAAAACTAACAAATAATATTTTAAACCTATTCTAATTATTATCGTCCCATATATAATTGACTGTAAGACTTGTACTTTAAAATATTTTTATTTTCCGAGCGTCGTCGCCGCGTCGGGAGACCGCTCAGTGAGAAAAACAGTTGTCAGTTGCAGATTGCATCAAAAGAATTCACTCCGAAAAATTCGTAATAACGACACAACTGTCAACGTCGTCTGCCCGTTCGGGTCGCCGCACTTGGTGACGCCCACCCCCGCGCCGCAAGCCGCACACCGAGCTCGCCGCGCGCGGCATTACGTAGAGCGTAGACTATGCATGAAACTTAAGATCGCTCATACCTAAATGTAATAATAAATTAGCTGTTGTTGGCTTAATACTTTATATACTTGAGCGGTCCCTGACGCGGCGACGAAGCTCGGAAAATAAAAATATTTTAAAGTACAAGTCTTACAGTCAATTATATATGGAACGATAATAATTAGAATAGGTTTAAAATATTATTTGTAAGTTTTTAAGGTCTTTTTTTGTGTCGGGGGGTTTTTAAAATTTTTAATTTTACTTTTATTTTGTTATTTTGCTTTTAGTCCTTAGGATGTTTAATTTTGATTTTATAATAAAATAATTAAATGTGACAAGTAGTGAGAAAATTTAAGAAAAGTGTTTTTTGAATTCAAATGAGTTATGGTATGATATCTTAATTGAGTTTGACTAATTTGAATAGGAATGGTAATACTTAATTAGAGTATTGGGTCTTATGTTTTTGAGTTTCAGGTATCAAAGGAAAAGTTAAGTTATTTTCTGCTGTTTTGTGAGTGTCGGCGGCATCTCGGAACAACGAGCAGTCTGTTGCACGGTCGGTTTCGTACTGACTGGCAGAGACGTGTGTAGAGTAGTAGCCGATTTCATCCCCACTACCGCTGTCCCGATATCGCCAGTGATTTTAGGGTCGTGTGTAGCCGCTTTTATTTGAAATAAACAATTTATTATTAATAATATAAAAAAGGGTTGTCTCCCAAATCTTGTTTTTGGTTATCACGACAACGCTCGTATTTTTCGAGGATTCCTAATTTTGATGTCAACAGTCTCTATTAGGTAATAAAGTAGATCTCAACTAATGGTTATAGTTTCCTGTCAGATCGTGTCTGTAGTGTAGACTTTTTAAACAGGTGATAATTAAACATAAATATACGACTTTCTAAATGGGAGTCGGTATTTTCGTGGGTCCTTTACTGATAAGCGCAATGCCGCAAAACAAACTCGTTCGCGTTGGTGGTAATAATATAATCATTAATAATTCATAACCATAGAATCTTTTCAATTTTCTTCTCTACATGGCTGAATAGTATTGAAAAATAACATCGATATAAAGTGGAAAAAAACTACCCGCAAGATAAGGTAGATTTTCATACTACCTATTAATTAACTGGTTAGGCTTTATCATAAAAATCCCATTTAAAACGAATATAACATGTGATATTAAATGACTTAAAAATTTAGGAAAATATTAGGCGTGAACCTTATTCGAATGATAACCAAAATAGTACTTCTACGCGCGGTTTTGCCCGAGTAACTTTAGCTCCCACAGAACTTTCTTAATTTTACCAGAATTAGGCTATAAAATAGGTAATTTAGCAGTAGACACACAAGCTCTTCATCTTTTTTAATATTAGTACAGATTTTCCAATCTATGTATGTTTGTCATCCTTTCACGCAATAGCTGCTGAACAAATAAGACGATATGAGGTACCTACATGCAGACCGTACCTACAGATAGACCGTGTCCTAGAAAATATAATAATGGTGGTAATAATATAATCATTAATAATTCATAACCATAGAATCTTTTTCAATTTTCTCCTCCACATGGCTGAGTATTATTAAAAAATAACATCGGTAAATCGTGGCTATTAAACAAAATTAGTTAGAAAACTACCCGCAAGATAAAGTAGATTTTCATACTACCTATTAATTAACTGGTTAGGCTTTATCATCATAGTTTAAAGGCTCATAATGATTAGAATTTAATTAATTCCAAGGGTACTTTGTTAAAGTATAGCCACATAGCTCTAACTTATAGTTGGACGAAAGGTTATTATGCGGTCTCTGCTCTGAAGCGTGCCGCTCGATGTAGGTACCACCGCACCGGGCTGATTATTGCTGCTACCCCTAAATAAATCCTCTGTGAAGAATGATTTATAACTTCAATAACTCCAAGATTCGGCGATTTATCTTGTTCATGGGGCGATGATTTCTTGACATTAGATTGCATAAGATGTTTTGACCACAAAGCAGATACATAGTAGAGCTGCTGTAAGCAAAGTTGCACAGCTTCAATTTGGGTTGTCCTGACGTCACAGCCTTTAGTTCAAGCTATTCCTCGCTAGAGGCACTGGCGTCAGTTCGTCGCTGACTTCTGTGAAGTATGTACACGCGTAGATATTAAAAAATATTAAATCCTCTATTGTTTCTCGATGTAAAGTTTAGTTTTCTATACTTTTATAAAGGAATTACATTGACAATCCAAATAAAATTAACTTACCACGAAGATAATTTCATTCATAATTATTTTTTATAAATTGTTTGTTCTCCAATTATTTGTGTCCAAAATTCCAGATTGTTATTTGTTGCCTAGGTGATTTTTATGCCTAGAAAAAAGGTTGCGCTATCTAGCATCAAGTAGAAATAGTTTTGTTTCGCGGTTTTTTCTGACAGATTTGGAACGTATGAAATTTCGTTAAAAAACTAGAGCCACCTGGTAAAGTATAGCTGAACTTTTTTGATGATCATGTGAATATTTTAACCTTATGTTTCAACCGGTTTTTACTACCCGCTACTAGGTGACTAATGCCATCGCCTGTTTGGCTATGATTGGCTATAACCCACCGCTTACCCCTCCCGCACCCCGCGCGTAAGCTTCACTTGAGTCCCTAGAAAAAATTAGATAGGGCAGCTCCTCTATATATTTCCTCCGTGGTTTTGACGCAGCTTCGCCCGAGTTAATAACGATTCCATTGGAATGTCATAGGATTAGCAGCTGTCGATTCGGCGTAAAGGAGTAAGTAAATAAACAGCCATCCATGCAGTCTCGCAAACGGATTCCCTACTCGATATCGAATGCCTTTTGCTCGAACATTCAATACTCGAAAACTTTTCCTTGAAAAATATTCGATCGAAAGATCTTGCGCTCGAAAACTCGTTATATCGATGCATCAAAATCTCGAATGAAGTTGAAATCGAATGCCTTTTGCTTGAATATTAATTGATCGAAACTTTGCCCAGAATGATGTTTAAGACAAATCATGAGCGCTATAGTTCGTTATATCGATGCAAAAAATCTCGGAATGACTTAAACGCCACGAATCAAATTGGTGGTGTGTAGTTATCTCAAAACATTGGTTTTTCGGAAGACCCCTCGCAAACATTCAAATGTTTATAAGAAAAAGTAGGATAACTTCCATTAAGGATGCGTTTCCGAAAAGGCTAGGTATCGAATTCTACTACTACATGTATAAGATTCACGCACACAAGCGTGCCGTGAAAAAGACGAAAGGTTTTGAACAGTTTTGATACTTTAGTTTTAAATATTTGCAAATTCTTTTATTAAAACGATTAAATTGGGTAAGATTAATTAAAGTGCTCGGAAAGTTTGAGCTCGTTTTATTCGTAACGATAAAACCTCACCATCGAACCTGATGAGCTGGTGGTACACTCGAGGGCTTCTACTGGAATTCCTATTCCTAGGCATGTCAAGTTCGAGTTCATAAGACGAGACATTACCATCAGTCCTGGTAGTGGGAGCTGAAGGTATACCTCAAGGTGCTACTGGTACTCGTAGACCGATAGAGCTAGGCATGTCGAGTTTGGGTTCATTTTGATTCGCAGGACGAGACCTTACCACCAATTCTGGTAGTGGGAGCTGAAGGTATACCTCGAGGTGCTACTGGTACTCCTAGACAGGTAAAGCTAGATATATCGAGTTTGGGTTCATTTTGATTCGCAGGACGAGACCTTACCACCAATTCTGGTAGTGGGAGCTGAAGGTATACCTCGAGGTGCTACTGGTACTCCTAGACAGGTAAAGCTAGATATATCGAGTTTGGGTTCATTTTGATTCGTAGGACGAGACCTTACCACCAGTTCTGGTAGTGGGAGCTGAAGGTATACCTCGAGGTGCCATTGGTACTCCTAGACGGGTAAAGCTAGTTATATCGAGTTTGGGTTCATTTTGATGCGTAGGACGAGACCTTACCACCAGTTCTGGTAGTGGGAGCTGAAGGTATACCTCGAGGTGCCATTGGTACTCCTAGACGGGTAAAGCTAGTTATATCGAGTTTGGGTTCATTTTGATGCGTAGGACGAGACCTTACCACCAGTTCTGGTAGTGGGAGCTGAAGGTATACCTCGAGGTGCCATTGGTACTCCTAGACGGGTAAAGCTAGTTATATCGAGTTTGGGTTCATTTTGATGCGTAGGACGAGACCTTACCACCAGTTCTGGTAGTGGGAGCTGAAGGTACCATATTTTAAAAGAACTGAACAGGACACAAGGAACTGAAATCTATAGGCGGTCAGATTTGGTGGAATTGGGTTTACATATTTTAAAAGAAATAATAAAATTTATGGACAAAGGATAATGCAAGTGATTGGGCTCCAAAAAAAAAGTCATTGTGCAGAGATGAGATGAGAGTCAGATTATAGATTAGACACATGTCATTCATATTTGTTAGGACGCCAAAAAAATTAGCCCTGGGAAAAAAAAATATGACCAAAAATACATTTTGCGTTTAATAGAATAAAAATCGTTTTCTTTTATGATACAGAAACTGAACGCCCGTAGATTTCTACGAGTGTATTCGTATAACCTTTACAGCCATTGACTACGAAACGAGTGAATATTGTAAATAAATACGATTATTGGTAAAAAAAAGTGCTTGTGTGATCCTTATAAGTACCTAATGGGTTGGCTACACAGTTGTAAACCGCGATTAGTTCGTCTCTTTTCTTAGTATAGTGACTTCCCTTCTTATTTTCGTCGACACACAAAAGAGATGTTATTATTAATCTGTCTCTTTTCTTACTATAGCGAACTTTTTGCGGCACTGGTTCGGCGACATTGGAAGCACGGTTTACAACTGTGTAGCCACCCCTTTTGATTTGGTTTGTCTTTTTTCTTACTTTAGCGATGTCTCTTATACGGCACTGGTTCGGCGACATTGGAAAAGCAGTTTACAAATGTGTAACCACCCCTTATGAAATAATGGTATGTATGGTTCATCTAATACTGCCGTTTAGAATAAGCTAGTATGTTGCTATAAGTGGTTAATAAAGTCTAATAGTGGTTATATAATTATTACAACTAGATTTCATTAACGCTCTCTATCTCTTTCTCGGAGCACATTATTAGCGCGCATTGTCCATTTTATTCGAAACATTTCGGGGTTCGAGTCGAAAGTCGAACTTCTTTTATGATTATGATATTTAATTGTATTGTTAATATGAATCATGTGTTTAAAAGTACTATTCCTTTTATAATTTATGATGTCTGTTTAATTGTACTGAAATAATGAATAACGTCTTCAAAAATAGTACTTATTTTATGTTTAAGAACTCTTACCAATGGTAATGAATATTCGCTTGGTGGTAGGATCCCTTCTGGGTCCGCCTGGCTAGCGACCACCCTTTATATAAAGTCTGCCGCCAAATGTTACCGCTCCGGCGGTAATGTGTTCCGGCAATATTGTATAAAGAGCCAGTTCCTTCCTAAACCCGTGTGCTTTCATCTTCGACCTCATCGTCACTTACCATCAGGTGAGATTGAGGTCAAACGCGGGTTTAGTCATTTATAAAAAAAAAAAAAAGAATGAAATAATAAATCATGTGTTTAAAAGTCTTACTTTTTTCATTAACGATAACCACTTATACCAACACATTAGCTTATTCTAAATGGCAGTATTAGATAAACCATACATACCATTATTTCATAAGGGGTGGTTACACATTTGTAAACTGCTTTTCCAATGTCGCCGAACCAGTGCCGTATAAGAGACATCGCTAAAGTAAGAAAAAAGACAAATCAAATCAAAAGGGGTGGCTACACAGTTGTAAACCGCGATTAGTTCGTCTCTTTTCTTAGTATAGTGACTTCCCTTCTTATTTTCGTCGACACACAAAAGAGATGTTATTATTAATCTGTCTCTTTTCTTACTATAGCGAACTTTTTGCGGCACTGGTTCGGCGACATTGGAAGCACGGTTTACAACTGTGTAGCCACCCCTTTTGATTTGATTTGTCTTTTTTCTTACTTTAGCGATGTCTCTTATACGGCACTGGTTCGGCGACATTGGAAAAGCAGTTTACAAATGTGTAACCACCCCTTATGAAATAATGGTATGTATGGTTCATCTAATACTGCCGTTTAGAATAAGCTAGTATGTTGCTATAAGTGGTTAATAAAGTCTAATAGTGGTTATATAATTATTACAACTAGATTTCATTAACGCTCTCTATCTCTTTCTCGGAGCACATTATTAGCGCGCATTGTCCATTTTATTCGAAACATTTCGGGGTTCGAGTCGAAAGTCGAACTTCTTTTATGATTATGATATTTAATTGTATTGTTAATATGAATCATGTGTTTAAAAGTACTATTCCTTTTATAATTTATGATGTCTGTTTAATTGTACTGAAATAATGAATAACGTCTTCAAAAATAGTACTTATTTTATGTTTAAGAACTCTTACCAATGGTAATGAATATTCGCTTGGTGGTAGGATCCCTTCTGGGTCCGCCTGGCTAGCGACCACCCTTTATATAAAGTCTGCCGCCAAATGTTACCGCTCCGGCGGTAATGTGTTCCGGCAATATTGTATAAAGAGCCAGTTCCTTCCTAAACCCGTGTGCTTTCATCTTCGACCTCATCGTCACTTACCATCAGGTGAGATTGAGGTCAAACGCGGGTTTAGTCATTTATAAAAAAAAAAAAAAAAAGAATGAAATAATAAATCATGTGTTTAAAAGTCTTACTTTTTTCATTAACGATAACCACTTATACCAACACATTAGCTTATTCTAAATGGCAGTATTAGATAAACCATACATACCATTATTTCATAAGGGGTGGTTACACATTTGTAAACTGCTTTTCCAATGTCGCCGAACCAGTGCCGTATAAGAGACATCGCTAAAGTAAGAAAAAAGACAAATCAAATCAAAAGGGGTGGCTACACAGTTGTAAACCGTGCTTCCAATGTCGCCGAACCAGTGCCGCAAAAAGTTCGCTATAGTAAGAAAAGAGACAGATTAATAACATCTCTTTTGTGACAGCGCACTGCTGTCTCGCTCGACTATAATAAGAAGGGAAGTCGCTATACTAAGAAAAGAGACGAACTAATCGCGGTTTACTACTGTGTAGCCAACCCATTAGGTACTTATAAGGATCACACAAGCACTTTTTTTTACCAATAATCGTATTTATTTACAATATTCACTCGTTTCGTAGTCAATGGCTGTAAAGGTTATACGAATACACTCGTAGAAATCTACGGGCGTTCAGTTTCTGTATCATAAAAGAAAACGATTTTTATTCTATTAAACGCAAAATGTATTTTTGGTCATATCTTTTTTTTCCCAGGGCTAATTTTTTTGGCGTCCTAACAAATATGAATGACATGTGTCTAATCTATAATCTGACTCTCATCTCATCTCTGCACAATGACTTTTTTTTTGGAGCCCAATCACTTGCATTATCCTTTGTCCATAAATTTTATTATTTCTTTTAAAATATGAAAACCCGATTCCACCAAATCTGACCGCCTATAGATTTCAGTTCCTTGTGTCCTGTTCAGTTCTTTTAAAATATGGTACCTTCAGCTCCCACTACCAGAACTGGTGGTAAGGTCTCGTCCTACGCATCAAAATGAACCCAAACTCGATATAACTAGCTTTACCCGTCTAGGAGTACCAATGGCACCTCGAGGTATACCTTCAGCTCCCACTACCAGAACTGGTGGTAAGGTCTCGTCCTACGCATCAAAATGAACCCAAACTCGATATAACTAGCTTTACCCGTCTAGGAGTACCAATGGCACCTCGAGGTATACCTTCAGCTCCCACTACCAGAACTGGTGGTAAGGTCTCGTCCTACGCATCAAAATGAACCCAAACTCGATATAACTAGCTTTACCCGTCTAGGAGTAACAATGGCACCTCGAGGTATACCTTCAGCTCCCACTACCAGAACTGGTGGTAAGGTCTCGTCCTACGAATCAAAATGAACCCAAACTCGATACATCTAGCTTTACCCGTCTAGGAGTACCAGTAGCACCTCGAGGTATATCTTCAGCTCCCACTACCAGAATTGGTGGTAAGGTCTCGTCCTGCGAATCAAAATGAACCCAAACTCGACATGCCTAGCTCTATCGGTCTACGAGTACCAGTAGCACCTTGAGGTATACCTTCAGCTCCTACTACCAGAACTGGTGGTAAGGTCTCGTCCTGCGAATCAAAATGAACCCAAACTCGACATGCCTAGCTCTATCGGTCTACGAGTACCAGTAGCACCTTGAGGTATACCTTCAGCTCCTACTACCAAAACTGGTGGTAAGGTCTCTTCCTTCGAATCAAAATGAGCCCAAACTCGATATACCTAGCTTTACCCGTCTAGGAGTACCAGTAGCACCTCGAGGTATACCTTCAGACCCCACTACCAGAACTGGAGATAAGGTTTAGTCCTAACAAACATAATGATTCCAAGTTTCCAAATTCAATCCTAATCATAAAAGGTTTTGTAATTTTTTTTTTTTCAATAAAATTATATTATTACCTTTTCAACTCAGTTCAGAGAGCGTCAAGTATCGAAACTTGTTTGATGTAATAAATTGTGTATGTACAGCGATGTTTCTTAGCACGAAAAATAACTCAAAAGCGATACAGGTCCACTCTCGACAGCGGCTGAGCGCAGACTGATGACTGAAGATATCTAGTTTTTGTTTGGAATGATATTGACATTGTTTGCTAAAGTATAATAACCCTTACCACAGTGTGTTAAGATTTACGCATTTATACAAACATGAAGAAAATTACGTGTTTGGTTTTATTTTTTTTTAAAGGGTTTTTAGTAGTAATTTCAAAGAAAAAAATGCGTATTATCAAAAATGAACATGTCAACCATCGAATAGTATTTTTTTTATTCATAAATACTTGTGTTTTCATACCAAAAGTGGTACCGTAAATTGGCTTAAAATCGTCATTTTGGTGCGACGAGGCATCGCAAAATTAGTTTTTAAGCCACAAAAACAAATTTATTTATATTATTTTTATATAATAAATGGAGATGAAAGTCTTATCTATCTATTAGTACTTGTAATTATACTAAACTTTGCGCCATTTTATCACAATATGTACCAGAAAATACCCTATTTTGAAGATTTGCGGAAACGCGTCCTTAAGCCGTCTTGGCGTAGTGGCTCATGTGAATTTCGTTCGATATAGCAGGTTATGTAACTTTCGGCCTGGCCAGTAGAATAGACAACGCCAACTACTATAATTTATCATGACTTTCGTGCTTTGGAAGACACGTTTGGCAGTCGATCCCAGATGTTGTAGGTACTAGAAGCCGTTTCCACCTACGCGCCGAGTCAGCTTGGTAGTATTGTAGTCTAAACTCTTCATCTCCCAGAGAAAGATTCGTGGCCTTTCGGTGGTTTCAATAAAAATACCTGTGATACTGATAGTGTATTGTGGTAGAGGACCACTTCAGGGTCAGGTATTACGGTTGACCTGATGATGATGATGGTAAATAATTGAAAGTTCAAGTTCCTTACCAAAGCTTCTCACACTTATGCCTTAGGCTGCAAACTGGACGGCAGCGACAGCGGCGCGGGCAGCGACGCGGGGAATCTAGGCCGTTTTCGACGCCAGCGGGCGTGAGAGCGATTTTTCGCGGTTTCATACAAACTCAATACTTTCTATCGTGTCGCGGAAAGAAACTCAAAGTCGACTCGCGGGCAATGGAGGGGATTATGCTCGGCGTCCGGATTGGTTGACTTTTTAACACGCTGCTGATTTAAAAACCAGTGAATTAAAATGGTTCGTGCATGCTTTTACCTCATTTTTATAAACGATCAAATTAATTCTATTGTTGAATGAAATTGATAGTGTTGAAAATTACCAGTCACAATAACCAACCTCACTTACCGGACAGTTATGAACTCGATGTAGGCAAAACAAACACGCGAGTAGGTGTCATAATTCGTTCGTGAGAGTTCTCGATTATTCATGAAAGGCATCAGTAATCTATTACTGATGATTTCAGCTCAAAGCCGGAAGGCAGTAAGTGGCCATTAGTTTTAACATTGAAATTTAGATTATTTTTTAAACCCATGCTTGTATTAGAATCAAATATTGTTCCTGCCTGTGGCATCATAGCTCGTATACGGATAAACCAAGCGAAGGGTTATTTTCTTAAGGCGAGCATGCAGCGTTTTTACAATTTTTGGAACGAAAATATACCCAGTAATGTACACAATGTAGTGTTTGAAAAAAATTATTCACAATAATCAACGAATGCAGAGCATTAAAAAAAACGACGTCAACACTTTGGCCGACTAATAATGTCATCCACGTAAACATTTTCCGAAATCATATATACTTATTGTTTCAAAAGTTTGAAATTTTCAATGATGTACCCGACCTATTTCGATGAAATTTATATGGGACCAACTATGAAGTATCCTCTATCATATGAATTAAGAATTCTTAAAATCGATTCATAATTGTCTGAAATATCGTGTAACAAAGAAACAAAAAAAACACAGAAAATTGGTTGAAAATTAACCATATAACAAACCGCTGTGTAAAGATAGAAACATGATTTATGAAAATTTGCTCGATGACAAAAAGTCACAAATATAACACTAATTTACCATTTCAAACGGATATTGCTACGAAATGCCAAAATGAATTCACATAAAAGTTACATATAAAAAAATATAATTACTTCCATGTTGGACTGGGAGCGAAGGAAAAACATAGAATGTGCCAGCTGCTTCTCTTCCTGGGCATACTGTAAAAGTCAGTTAAGGGACAGAGGTTTTACTGGAGATTTTTTTGTGGGCGATAGGCTGACCCCCTGACACTGCAATAGTCTCTCTCCATTATTATAACGCCTCAAAATTTGTCAAACGTGGCGTCAGATGGTTTTATAACCTCTGGTGTTCTGCCTACCCCATTAAGGATACAGGCGTGAAGATAAGAAAGTAAGTAAGCAAAAAAATATAACGGAATTCTCTTAACCCATGGGTGAAGCAAAATTTTTGAATCGTTACAATTTTTAAAAATAAACCAGTTTAACGTAATTTCGCTCGCTCACGTCAAATTCGCTAGCAAAATCTGCATGGTATGGAAGTACGCATCGCGCTACAAGAGGCCCTTAAATCAAAATCTCATCACCTTAGTAAACCATGGACACTCGGAGCCGACATCCAAAAATATTTCTAATGGGATCCAGGCAACGTGGCTTCTAACCCCCAGTAGGTGGGTGGGCTTATGAGATCCATGTTGCCTGGATCTCATAAGGATTAACAGGGCTACCTACGATAAACCGATGCCTGCTGAGGTTTCGAAATAAGTTTCCTGTCGGTTTCTCCCTCATCATAGAACGTACAAATCATTTTAGTAATGATGTTTTTTTTAATACTTAATGTTTTTTTAAGTTTTTGCATTTAAAATGCTCAATTATTCTTAAATAAATGTAAAATGTAATAAATAAAAATTACCCGACCAGGTTTCGAACCTGGGACCTCTCGTTTGCCGGACGAGTGCTCTTCCACTAAGCTACCGGGGCGGGGCCTGGCGGTACGCCTCGAAATTACTTACCACATTTTGTCTTTACATTATAGGTATTGCTAACGTAGCTCCATCTTAGGCGCAGCGCAGACGACAGACTATCCGTGACGCACATTTTAGTCTGTGAAAATAGAACCTATGCAATTATATGCAGTAACGCACACGACGCGCAAAAAGTCCGGCGCACAATAATTTGACAAACGTTTGTATAAAAGTTTTACAAACTAAATAATTAGCACTAGTATCCGGCTCCTTTCGGGTGCAAATTGACATCAAGTTACAAAATTTGAGAGTAAAAAGAAAAATAGTTAACCACCGATTTTTACTAATCACTAAAATCTTTTTGTGCGATCGAGTCTGCCGTCTGCGCTGCACCTTATGGTATAGCTTTGCAGCTAAGACCACCCGAGACCAATTTTTTATTTATCACATTTTTCATTTATTTAAGGACATTTGAGTAAGAGGCTTGGCCTTCTCGCGCTGAGCCGTCCAACCCGGTGTAATTTTTTTTTGTATATAAATACGTGACAATATGTACCAGCATTTTGCCAGACCATACAACCAATGCAACAGAAGGAATCAACATTAACTGCTTGCTATTTAATGTCAACAAGATTCCAATAACGATCGAACATGTTTATCGACCCTTATCCAGCCTTTAAACGTTTTAGAAAACTCTTCTTTGTTCACACCATGCATGTCCGAATTTATAAACCAAAACCATTAGCAAAAACCATTACCTAAACATGGTACCTACCAAAAACCATTGTCAATAACTCGAAATTTATTTAACCTTTCTTCACAACACGAAATCCCAATTTCACATGGTTTCTTATTACCTATACCGCGAATAATTAAACTATAAAAACATGTTTATTATTTACTTTAAAAGTTTAAATTTTCTTTGGTTTTATTTTAATAATTTGTTAATTTGTTTATGTTCTGTGTGTAATCAAGTTCGGCTTAGATTTAGTCAACCTTTTATATACTTTGGGAAGTCGTGAAAGGTGACTTTTAGTATTTTTGCGTAGTACCCAAGTTTCGTATGAGATCCATAGGTATTAGTGCCGCTAACTCTTGTTATAATTATATCTTCTCTATTTAAAAAAAAACAAAGACCACGGGCCTATTACGGTTCTTTCATGACATGACATAATAAACAAGATTTCTATCTTAGACTAATAATTATACTTTATTCTTTCTCAATGATTTCTATGCTACAGTGATGATATAATGAATAATCGAATACATATACATACATACATTGCATGCAAGAGGCATTTCCTTTTGCAATGAGAGTTATAATGATATCATCTATGACTTAAAAACGTCAATTGAAAAAGTTGAGATCGCACCCACCTCTATGATATGTTTGTTTCTTGATTTCATTTGTATGTTTCCGTTACGAATGCTTTCATTACAAAATACTATATTATTATACATATATTAGGATTACTGTATTCAGTCTACATGGCAATAACTTAGCTAATGGCGGGTTTCAATATTATGAAAACTGTTCGTTTTGCCTACGAACAATAGAATTCACTACCAAAAGCCTTTCTATATTCAAAATCTTGACATCTAAACCACTGCTTACGAACTGTTTGACTGTAATGGGTTGCTAGGTTACATTTGACCATTTACAAAATAAGTCATTATATCTAGCCAACGACGACGTAACAAGTTATTAATTTAAACCAATGAGGTAAAGGTAGCATGGCAGTCTGCTGCGGCCAATAAGGAGTTATGTTTTCATTACGTATGACCAATTAAAGAATAGGTCATTTTATCTAGCCAACGACGTAACAATTTATTCATTTCACGAAATGTCCTATCAAATATCTGTCAACATATCAATAATCCAGTTTTCTCTTTCTAACTTATCTATAACTGTTTTTGAAAAAAAGGACGAATATTATTGAATTACATAATTTTTCTTTTAAATATTTACTTTGACGTCATAAAAATGTGATTCAACCAATGGTTTTGCCATGGTTTAGTCGAAGGATTGGCGTTTCGTTTTACGTAAGCAGTTAAACGCAATTATTAATAAAAAGCTCTAAAAACGTACTATAATATATTTATCGAATACTAAAACATAGCAAACATAAATTGAATAAGTTTATATATTTATTTAGTTCAAATTTCATACAAATAATTTGCGAATGCGTGATATTCTATAAATCACATATCACCTATTTTCTTGGAAGAACGTCACGCAAGGACGTGACGTCCGGACGTGACGGACCATGCCAAATTTGAGAACTTACAGCCCGTAGCTAGTAGATATTGTGAAACGCTACTTTTTTCCTACCAGTTTTGTACCTGTACCGGTTACGCATAGCAGTCAGTTGAATATTGAAACCCGCCATAAGAGATGTCGCCGAGTAGTAATACCGGATAAAGATCGCACGATATATTACGTCAAAGTATTTCATGATATCATCGCATGTTTATTCCGTTTCCTGTGCTTTCGTAAATCAATACTATACTATTATATATTGGGATAATTGTATTCAGTCTAATGGCAAGAGCATAGTTAAGAGATTTTGCCGAGAAGTAATACCAATAATGATCGCAGGATATGTTTTACGACAAAACTATTTCATGATATCATCGCATGGTTTTGAGATCCATAATAGGCCCACAGGAATTCCAAAACAAAAAAAAACTATTTTAATCACAATTTAAGATACATATGAGAGACATACACGCTGTACTGGGAGTGTAAGAAAAACATAGTCAGAATGTAAAGTCGTTTAAAAAAGATGTCCCGTGCATTGCTCTTATGTCAAACACAAAAGATGTATTATCGCTCAAATCGCGGGACTTCTTTCATGAAAAGGACTATACCAGCTGCTTCACTTCCCGGGCATACTGTAAAAGTCAGTTAAGCGACAGAGGTTTTATTGACGTTTTTGTTGGCGATAGGCTGATCCCCTGTCACTGAAATGTTCTCTCTCCATCATTATAACACCTCCAAATTCTTTCAAACGTGACAACAGATGGTTTTATAGCCTCTGGTATTCTGCATACCCCATAAAGGATACAGGCGTGAAGTTATGTACCTATGTAGAATTGCAGAAACATATGATATAAATTTGAAAGCTAGTTTCTGAAGCAACTGATTTACATAAATAGGATGACTATTTTTTTCTGGGTAGCATTTACCTATAACTTTCCTATTGTGACCTAGCATTTTCTGTAGGTCCTGTCAGGCTGCAAACTGGACGGCAGCGATAGCGAATCTGCAGTGCGAGCACAGAACTTTATCGAATCGTTTGTTAACGAATGTTCGTAAAGTATGGAGACGGTTTTTAAGAAAAAAATGAAATCTATCCATTGCCGCACGGTCAGCTTAAATAAATGTGTGCCTTGTTAATTTTGAATGTTTGTAAACATGTTGTACTCATAAATATCTGTAAAATAAAAAATTACAATTTTACTCAAAACTTGCAACCGACTCCATACTATACGAGCATTCGTAAACATTCGTTAATATACGATTCGATAAAGTTCTGTGATCGCACTGCTGGGCCGTTCTCGACGCCAGCGGGCGAGAGAGCGATATGTCGCGGTGCAATACAAACTTAATACTTTCTATCGTATCGCGGAAATCGCTGCCCGCGCCGCTATCGCTCTCGCTGTCGCTGCCGTCCAGTTTGCAGGCTTATAGCTATGCTAAGACATATTTTACATTATTGATGAACTGGTTGACCCTACTGATGTTGTTCTATGCAAAAATTGGACGGTATTTCTTTTCTTCTTTTTGCGGAATTGCCAACTAGCGGCGGTTTTTTGAATTAGTTATACTTAATATCTCCTGGCTAGACCAAAAACAAAATACAAAAATTAAGCATTTCCATCTCATTCTTGTGAAAATCCAGTCTGAAGTTTTCACTAGGTATACAAAATAAAGGAATTTTCAATTCAGGTTTATCGCGTTTAATATCTACATTTTAACTCGATATTTACTTTTAAAGCTATTAGTAAACAATAATTGTTTTAAACTATCGCGGTTATTTTCACTATGATTTAATGTATTTACGGGATTCTTACCACGCTTTTTGATTTTATTTTCGCACGTCCGATATTTCGATGCTGATACAAGCACCATTTTCGCGGACTATAAAAAGCCTTAAAATTTTAATTTAAAAGACAGAGTATAGCTGACCTGTCACATATTTGACAACTCATGAGATGTGTTAAAACAACATAATATATATTATAGTGCAAATAATAGCTCATGTTTAGTTAATTCCAAATCATTTACTTATATAAGAAACCGCAGCAAGGATTTTAATATTTCACCCTCTAAATTACTCAATAGACTACTAGTATCATCCACTTGAAATTAAAATCCCGATATCGGAAATTTAATCAAGTTTGCACATTAGTTTAGATATAAACAGGCAGCATTTCATTGACAATATCATCTCTATACATTCACATACCTAACAAAAAATAGTTTGACAGGTCAGAGACTGTATGGACCGTGCACATTACTCTTTCCATAAATGCGATCCGTAATTCGCTCAATCGTTTTAAAGCTTAGCGCATCTAGACATACAGCCGCGATCGGGACTTTTTCAGTATACAAAGTGATACATTACATACTTCCATGCTGGACTGGGAGTGAAAGAAAAACATAGAATGTGCCAGCTGCTTCTCTTCCCGGGCATACTGTAAAAGTCGGTTAAGGGACAGAGGTTTTATTGGCATTTTTGTGGGCGATAGGCTGACCCCCTGTCACTGCAATAGCCTCTCGCAATCATTATAATACCTCATTAGTCAAACGTGACATCAGTTGGTCTTATAACCTCTGATGTTCTGCCTACCCCATAAGGGATACAGGCGTGAAGTTATGTATGTATGTATGTATATTACTGGAAATAAAACTTTTTAAATCGGCGGTATTAGAATTTCACCAACCAGCACTGGGCCAGCTTGGTGGATTAGGGCCTAAACCTCTTCGTCTCCCAGACGAGATACTCATTGCACTGCAGTGGGCTCATTGCATAGAGTAATGATGATAATGCTAATAGAATTATTATTGCATGTCATGTTTTCTAGTTTAATACAATTTTAATGAACACATATTACTTGTCTCGCTCTGTCACTGTCATCTCATTATCGTTGTGTTCTTCGTTTAAAAATTACATGTTGTCACGACAGGCTGTCCTTTTAGATATAATGTTATAATAGTCCGCTGTTTAATAAATTAGAGACGCAATCAGTTAACCAGAGAGTTCTAGAAACTTCAAAACATATTTACACTGTAGAAAAACTATTTGGCGACTTTGTGAGACTATATAAATAGTTGAAACGTAAAAATGGATTGGATACTGGTGGAATTTAATAATATCTTGGTGGTATTTCTGGTGGAATTTCCCCAGAAACGAATACCTTAGGCACAGTACAGATATCTACAGTAATTCAACTTCATACAAACGGACGAAACGCGAGCTATACCTACGCGGCTCGATTTGTGCATGCGGCCAGTCGCGAGTGTCTGCATACCGAAACAATTGTTGATTGCGCTTTATGTTAATATGTGCATTGTTTATTCTTTAAAATGTAATTATACATCTTTTCGTGCGTCTCAGTAGAGGCGCATGTATTTTTCGGTCGCTAATTTATAAGACCGATTTGTTATTCAAACGCCAACATGGTTTTTTGACACAAAACGTATTTTTGTTGAACACTTCCTATTCAATTTACAAAGTATTTTATTTGTTTATATAAAAAAAGAATATTTGCAGTCATGAAGTAAACACAAAGTAGGCAAATGTAATTTAAACGCTTAAAGGCGCATTGTCATTGGTTGTTAGCGTCATTGCGTACCAACTGACTTATCGACTAATGAAAATGCGCCATAAGGCGGGTAGCCCTATCACATGTGAACGGACCGCGACGATGTAGGCATTTCAAAGATGCGGCTGAGTTGAGTTCTTAAGAAATCGTCACTTTAACATAAATATGGACGGACTCTCCACCTAATTAAGACGGATTTATTGCGTATATTTCACATTTTAACTCAACATTTCGGTTTTGCAGACCCCTTGGTCACGTCGGAATCAACAAAAAAAGGCGAGATGTCCCAATCATGATATTTGGTTGCATTGTATGTAACATTACGTGTTACATTACATTATATCAATGTGTATCCGTATTTACATGCACACGTAAAAGGTGCTTAGAAATAATAAAATAATGGTTGTTTGGTAGAGATCGCTTTCTAGCGATAAGACCGCCAATTGTATCTCAAAATTGTTATCATGTATTTCATTTTTTTTTGTACTTATAATGGCATACAATAAAGTGTAAATAAATAAATAAATAAATAATGTTTTGCACCCAACAGATTAAGTACGACAGCGGCGTTGAAGTGAATTCAGGCAATGAGCTGACTCCGACCCAGGTCAAGAGTCCCCCTAAAGTGAACTGGCCCCACAAACCTGACAAATACTACACCTTCGTTATGACTGGTAAGTTTCTTTCTTTTGTGCTGTCATCTTCGACCTCATTTTCACTTACTTAGTCATCGATAGAAAAAAGAAAATGTGTTACATGAAAACTACCATAACTAAGTTACCTTGCTAGTTCCGCGACTCGTACTTGCACTAGTGATGCAGGATTTTCGTGCGTTAGTTCTCCGCCTTCCCTCCCTCAAGCGGTTCCTTCCTAAACCCGTGTGCTTTCACCTTCGACCTCATCGTCACTTACCATCAGGTGAGATTGAGGTCAAACGCGGGCTTAGCCACTTATAAAAAAAAAAAAAAAGCAAGAAGCAAGGAATGCAATAAACACACACTTGGAACACTGTAAATACCAAACACGTGTCGGTAGAAGCTTGTGGAACACCACAAGCTTCCACCGACACGTGTTTGGCTTCAACCAGATCCTCAGGTCGGTGGTGGTCGTTATATCCTTAATTATTAATAATTGTTGTCATGGATTTCCGCAAAGTAACGCCTGTTTCAATCAGTTACATGAAAAATTTAAGTCACTTATAACTCTACCGCCCCTGGGTGTCGTTTCCCCCTTTGTGGTAGGATCACGTCAGAGTGCCTGGCTAGGGACCACCTGTCGTGTAAAATCTGGCCCCAAATATAAAGCTACGGCGCGGCGCGGCGGTAGTGATTTCTCAATATTGTGTTTCTCAATATTTTACGAAGTGTACGAGGGATTTTTAAATGACTGGTTTGGTATGACGTTTCTGAATTTCGTAAGTAGAACGTACGTATATTATCTATCTGTAAGTCGATGAAGGTAAGAATCTATCACCACTTGAAAACGTCAATCTGTTGAGTGTCAAAAAACCACGGAGGAAATTATAGGTGAGTTGTCCTATCCAGTTTTCTCTAGGGACTCAAGTGGAGCCTACGGAACGGGTGCGGGAGGGGTAAGCGGTTGGTTATGGCTAATTAGTCACCTAGTAGCGAGTAGTAAAAACCGGTTGAAACATAAGGTTAAAATATTCAAATGACCATCAAAAAAGTTCAGCTAGACTTTACTAGGTTGCTCTAGTTTTTAAAGAAATTTCATACGTTCCAAGTCTGTCAGAAAAAAACCGCGAAATAAAAGTATAGCGGTATAAGCGGAACATTTTTTCGCGGCATAAAAATCAACTAGGCAACAAATAACAATCTGGAATGTTGGACATAAATAATTGGATAACAAACAATTTGTAAAAAATAATTATGAATGAAATTATCTTCGTGGTTAGTTAATTTGATTTGGATTGTCAATGTAATTCCTTTATAAAAGTAGAGAAAACTTAATTTTACATCGAGAAAAAATTTAGGGTTTAATTTTTTACTACTACGCGTTTACATACTTCACAGAAGCACATGAGTAGAAAAACGGAACAGAGACAAAGCTTCATACATCCGCACGAATCGATTGTAATACTACAAGCACGCGGGGCATGTGTGCGTGACCACTGGCCGCTTGTCGCGTACGCGGCGACACTGGTAAAAACCGGTTTACGCTGTCACAGCTAGTGTACAATCTCAGGGTCAGCGCGACGCACGTTGCTTTTTTTGTTAGTTGGAAGTTTGAATATTTCATGTAAAAACGTGGTATTTTATTATTAAAAATGGTTGTTTATTGTAGTGTGTGCATGAATAATAATAGAAAAAATAAAAATATATCATACTTTAACTATCCCAAGGAGTACAATAGGTAAGTAAATATTTGATTATTACTTTTCAAGTAAGTCCTTTATTTTATTGTATGATCCTTTTTTCAATAAGAAGAGGGTAACTAGGTACTATACGGTGTGTTTTTACCTTTTTATTATTATTACAAGCAACGACTATGTATGGTCGCTGATTACAAGCTTTTACTAAATATTTTGCTCCTTCAATAAAAAAAAGAAATAACTCAAAATTTTTAGTTTTTGGGAAATCGCATTCAAAGATTGAACATTTTTTAAAACAATAAATTAAATACAATAAAAAAAAAAATTTTGAAACAATAAATTATTAAAAAACAAAAATTATAAAAAGAAAATTATTAGAGTAAGTAATTTGTAAAGTATTCTATATACTGAATAATAAAACTATTTAACAAATGTTTTGTTTAGTTTGTCTTTACCTATTGTGACAACCCTACCAAAATAGGTAACAATTTTGCACGTTCTTAAGAAGCTTTGTCTCTGTTCCGTTTATCTACTCATGTGACAGAAGTAACCGTCGAACTGAAGCCAGTGCCTCTATTGCGGAGTAGCTTGTACTATTGAGGCTGTGACGTCATGACAACCCAAATTGAAGCTGTGCAGCTCTACATCTGCTTTGTGCAAAAAACTCATGTTTTAAGACCAGATAACCAAGGGGTTTTTACAACCGGGTACTTTATAGTAATCCTTTTTATATGACTTACGGTTCCTATCTTTTAGTTTATCTGAATCACAAATACCTATCTGATCGGCTTTCGGCTTTAATCCGCCCATCATCTTTACACATTAGATGGGATTACGTTCAAACGCGTGTATAGTCATCGCTAAAAATCAAAAGATGTTTACATAATCTTCATAGTTGTAGTGTTTTCAGTGTAGTGTAAATTCTCTAATTGGGGCTATAACGGTAACTGCACGATATGGCAACAACGCGCTCCGCCGCATATGCAGGTTGCAATGTACATACATACACATACGTACATAGTTTCACGCCTGTATGCCTTATGGGGTAGGCAGAACACCAGAAGCTATAAAACCATGTGATGTCACATTTGACAAATTTGGAGGTATTATAATGATGGACAGAGACTATTGCAGTGACAGGGAGTCAGCCTGTCGCCTGCAAAAACGCCAATAAATCCTCTGTCCCTTAACTGACTTTTACAGTATGCCCGGGGTGCGAAAGAAAAACATAGAATGTACCAGCTGCTTCTCTTCCCGGGCATAGGTACTGTAAAAGTCAGTTAAGGGAAAGAGGTTTTATTGGCGTATTTTGTGGGCAATAGGCCCCGTCACTGCAATATACATCATTATAATACCTCCAAAGTCAAACGTGACATCAGATGGTCTTACGACCTCTGGTGTTCTGCCTACCCCATAAGGGATACAGGCGTGAAGTTGTGTATGTATGTAATAAACTAAAATATTCTACTTCGAAAAAGAAAACTTCGAATATAGAACAATATTTTTTTTATATTACTGTTACTTATAAACTACATCACCAAACATACAATCCCCTTAAGTATTATCTCTTCATTATGTACACGTTGTAGAAGAATATTTTTTTAACTATAACACTCTTAACCTCCATTTTTAACTATAACCTCCATTGTAACAAAGGTTATTTATTAATCGCCTGCATTTACCCACAAGAGAATACCGTAGGTTTGTCATTAAGCTGTGAAAATAACTGAAGTAGACTATTCTCGCAGTAGTTTCTCTAGAAATATTTTAATTCAGGAGCAAATTATTGGCTTAGAACCATTTCTGTACATTGGCCATACATTAGTTTATCTCATAGTCAATCATTGTTTGTGTACTTGTATGACCTCACATTTAGGCCCTCAGAACGGCGACATTTAGCCCATAAAATGCCAATTAAACCTCTGTGTTGAGAGAGAGAGGTTTAATTGGCATTTTATGGGTTTTCTTTTACAGTATGACCGGGAAGAGAAGCATTCTGTTTTGCTTTTGCTCCCAGACCTGCATGGAAGCAAGTAAAACAGGTCCCTGAAAAAAAACCGTTGATTACAGATCCGGATGCGCCATCCCGAAAGGAGCCGACCTTCCGCGAGTGGCACCACTGGCTTATGGGCAACATCCCCGGCGACCAATTAAACCAGTCGCAAGTGTTGTCGGCGTACATCGGCTCGGGCCCGCCGAAGGACACCGGCCTGCATAGATATGTGTTCCTGGTCTACGAGCAGCCCGACAAACTCAAGTTTACCGAGACCGTGCTTACTAATACGTGAGTTGTCTCCAGAAAACTAGAGTTATATTTATTTCACTGCTGAGCTTCTCAAAACTACAAAGTCTCGATTAAAGAAACAAATAAAAACAAGAAATATTTTTTTACAAATGTAAGTTTAGGTATATCTCGCAGAATTAGCAATCCCTAGGTAGTCTTAGAGTCACCGAGTCCATTCTTAGTAACTCGTAAGCTATTTATACTCTGCGTCTTTTAAAAGGTCACTTATGTCAGTCTAAAAACAATTTTAGATTCAGATTAGAATAGTTCTAGCGCCCCTGAGTAAGTGTATCATGGCTAAAATAGCAGTTCCTTCTCTGGATAAGCATGATGTGGCTTAGAATATCCCTTCCACTCCTTGATAATCCGTTGTAAGAGGCGACCAATCTTCACCTCCCCTCAAGAAGGCGACATTCCTCTCATGGCTTGACTGGGTCACGGCGACACCCGGCGACCCTCTCATGGCTTGACTGGGTCACGGCAACACCCGGCGACCCTCTCATGGCTTGACTGTGTAACGGCAACACCCGGCGACCCTCTCATGGCTTGACTGGGTCACGGCAACACCCGGCGACCCTCTCATGGCTTGACTGGGTCACGGTAACACCCGGCGACACTTAACAGCCGCTCGCGTTGTCGCGTACATCGACTCGGGCCGCCCAAGGACACCGTCTGCATAGATATGAGTTCCTGGTCCTAGAGCAGTCCGACACACTCACGTTTACCAAGACCGTGCTTACTAACACGTGAGTTGTCTCCAGAAAGAATAGGATCATTTTTATTTCACAGGGATCTCAAAAGTACAAAGCGCGCATGAAAAGGAACTCGGAAAACCCTAGGTAGACCTTAGAATAGGGTTGGCTTAGATGATTGAGTCCATCCATAGGAACCCGTTAGCAATCCTTTTCTAATCTGTCTCGACTTCTGTGTGAAAAAAAATTTTAATAATTCTCAACTGGGTTTTCTTATTATACCGGGTATCCCGTAAATAGTGGACCAACGGAAAACTGGAGATACAAAGGGTTGTCTGGAATCCGAAACACCAAAGTTTTTTTTTCCTAGACTAAGTAGTTTTTGAGATATACCGATTTGTAATATTTATAGGAATTTTCCCTACCGCATGCAGAAAATGTATCATTAAGTTATTTTCATGCACTTTTTTAACTTTTTATATTATAGTTAAGAAAAGATTAATATCTGTAATTAATATGTAATTTGTGAGGGATTATTGGTAATCTGTGAAAATAAAAGCTAAAACATGTATTATTTTTTAAATCCTAAAATTTATAAATACACTTTGAAATGATTCTGGTGTAAAAAAAAGTAAGGCAGTTTTGGAGAACTTTTTTTTAAAAATTTTAACAGATATCAAAAGTTTAAAAATCTTAGTTTAAAAATCAAGTTTGAAATTATTGAATAAAAAAAATCTACACATTTTCACTGTAACTTTTTTGTTACAGATAAATATTCGTTATTAATACATTGGATAAAAAGAATGATCTTTCCTTAATTATCTTATGAAATAAAAAGTTGGAAAAAATGCATGAAAAAAAAATTATGATACATTTTGTATACGCAGTAGGTGAAAATTTACAAAATATTTAAAATCGGTATATCTCAAAAACTACTTAGCCTAGGAAAAAAAAAATTTGGTGTTCGGATTCCAGGCAACCCCTTGTATCTCCAGTTTTCCGTTGGTTTCCATTATTTACGGGACACCCTGTATAGTCTTTCCATCTGATAAACCTTCCATGGCTGCGAATAACCCTACTGCAAAGGATAAGCTTTCCATGGTTTAGAATAGATTTATTGACGATAAATTATCATAGTAGGAACGTGCCCTAAGCTGAGATTAGGCAGCTAAAACCCAGCTGCTTCAGTCCTGTTTTATGTTATTAAAGAAATCTTACGTATTTATTTCTCTATTTCAGATCCGGGGCAAACCGTGGAAAATTCAAGATCGCCGAATTTGCAAAGAAATACCATCTCGGCGCCCCGGTAGCCGGTAACCTGTACCAGGCTAAATACGACGACTATGTGCCGATACTGTACAAACAGCTGGGCGAATAAGCTGTAGCTTGATAACTGAAATTACGTTGCTTTTCGTGTGATTTTTTGATGTTTTGGTGTAACAACGAAGAAAAATCAACCTATTTGCCAATTACTCGACCGTTCGAAAAAAATTTGTACGATATATTTCTTAACATGCTTTCGAAATAGCTTTAAAGAAATATCGATAAAAAAAAGTGTTTTACTTCTTGCAACTTTGTCACGAAATAACATGAATATTTCATGTCACCAATTCGACAAAAATGTCAGTTAACAATTATTAAAACTTGTAAGCAATGTAATTTCAGTATATTTCGCGAAGGAACTTTTTTTTTCTTTTTTTCTTAATAAAAACGCATTTACTTTAAAAAAATACCACTTGTCTAATCTAATACCTATCCGTTTAATATGATTTTTTATCTAATACCTTTATAGACATTTTAGTAAGCAAAAACAGTACTAGGTATATGAATATATTCCTTTTTTAAATATGGAACGGTGGGCAATGTATATAAGTATAGTTGGTTTCAATATTATAAAATAAAAAATTAACAAAATCTCAAAATAATCACACCAACTATTTAGTAGGCCTCAGTGTAAGCATAGCTTGTGTTATGGGATAACAAACTAGAGGGCGGACCTATAAACCCAGACGCGGAACATTTCACCTTGAAAGATTGTATTCCGAAAAGGATAAAAATAATACAGACTATACAATATAGATAATGCTTCAATTACGATTAAAAAAAACAAACGGTCTTCTTTGCGATAATATTAGATAGAGGTTCGAAATACCGTGTCTATTTCATCACGTGATACTGGCAGTGATACGCCTAATATCGATAGGCTTAAGGTCTTTTATGCCTTAAATAAAACGTAAAAAACTGAGTATGCTTAGTGGGCTCGTGGCAATTGCTCCAAAAGGTGTTCGAAATTAAAATATTGAAACCAACTGCCAGGAGTCATACATTTTGCAATGTTTTCAAGTATATCTCTATTCTCTATGTGCCCCTACCTGTAAGTTTAAGTGATTGGATAAATTGGCTTCCAAATATGAACTGGGATAAAAATTATTTCATTTTAAATGAAAAACTTAGTTTTGTAAGTTGAAAAAATTATATAAAGTTTTGAAAATATTTCTCCTTGTTTTATTTTAGTTTGTATGTTGTTACAATCGACTATTGTCATATTTATTATATTGATATCGTTGATGTTTGCTATAGTGTGGCTAATGAAAGTAGAGAAATAAAAAATTTGGCGAATTTAAAAAGTCCCATCATGGTATAGTAAGACAAAAATGGATTAAACATGATACTCGATAATATATTTATAAAATATTGTAAAAATATTACAATATTGGTACTGTCCTAATTTTTGATGGGAAGTATATAATTAAATGACAGGCAACTAGTACTAATCAGGCTTACAAATAAAACAATAAAATACAATAATTATTTTCATTCATTGTAATCAAAATCTGAATCCAGCAATTATATATGGAATGAATCGTCACAGACACTGGTATTGCTGTTTCCTGGTATAACATTGGTTATGAAACTATCAAAATTTTATTTATTTTCAAATATGAAAATTCCAAACCACCAACTCTATTACCAAAACCAACAACAACCGTTCGATTGACATCAAAATAAGTTGCCATATAAAAAGTTTGCAAAAACCTCCATTGTCTTTCGTTAGCCAGCCTTTAGAAATACTGACTTGACCTGAGACCAGTCAGCGCCAGATATATTTGAGCACCACATGTAGTCCAGCAAAAACAGACAAAAATAAGATGAAGAAATAATCTTTCCAAAAGAATTAAACAATGATCTATTATAAAAAAAAAAAAAAACAAGAAAAAACCTCAGTTCTTAATTCGTGTGTATGTTCTTTGTTTATTTATTCGCATCTTTGTTACAAACAAATTGTGAATCGATATTGAATATTCTTGATTACCTGTAAAGTTTTTTTTTTTGTATCTATGTCGCACGATTTTTTTGGACAATTATTCTTGTTTCATATGGTAGAGGATACTTCAGAGGTGGTATAAATTTCATCGAAATCTATTGAGTAGTTTTTGAAAAATTTGAATTTTTTGAAAAATATATCAAGTCGGATAAAATGTACGTTGATGGCCCTATACTTCAGCTAAAGTTTTGACAAGGATTTAAAATGTTAGCGAGGTCGATTTTTTAGTGCTCTGCATTCGTTGATTGTGTAAATGGGGAGTTTTCTGACAGCTCATAAAAATTTGTTCAAAAAACCTCTATAGATGGCACTTTTAAAAAGCCGAAGGCGTTAAGTCTGTATACTATAATGTAGGTAAGTGGTATCTACTATCTATGGTTATTTATACGTTCAATTACTGATACAGACGTGAATAAATTTATTTTACTTTTAAAAACGCAATGTGGAATAGATTCTTCGCCTTCGCCTTTTGTAAAGCGCCATCTATCGAAGCCTTTTGTACCAATTTTGTACAGTTTTGTTTTTTAATGAGCTGTCAGAAAACTTCCCATTGTTGTGTAATTCTGACAGGGACACTCGTCTTGTGTTAATTTAGTAGGTACCTCAACCTAAAAAATGAAATTGATTTGTTATGCAACGTTTAACAAAATGGAGAGATAAAACTTAAGGGTTAGCTTCTATACCATACGAAGAATATACAGTAAACGAATAAGCATGATGAGTGCTGGTATAGACTTTCATACAAACTTATTTAATTATTTCACAACAAAATATTTTGACAACCCTAGTCAACCTAATAAGCTAGAACAAGACTTGTGCCGCAGTCAGTTACCTTATGACCTTTCCCGCACCGGCTGAACTTTGCAGTATCTGTCTTAGTTACCCATCACTTTATTTTTACGCCATCTGTTATCGAATAGATTTCATCAAAAGCTAACAGCTGTTTTTAGGGTTGACACTTAGATAGTTTTGATCTAAACTTTGAACTTGTTTTTCGGCCGAACCGTAAGGATAACAAATCGTTTATAAAGTTTATAAGTAACAAACTACATCACCAAATATACGATTCCCTTAAGCATTATCTCTTCTCTATTTATTTATGATTAATTATAACTATAAATGACTCGAGTTTTGTAGCTTTTTAGCCTGCGTTTCAACCTTTATCCTCAATTGCATACAAACCTGCCATCGCGAAGATGTTGCCAACACGAGAGATCAAAGCGCACTGACGATTCGGGGCGGGGCCTAGCGTGACCTTGGCTTGTGTTCTTGTTTGTCTCCTTGTTGGCAACCACCGTTTGTAACACTGTGGATGATTCGGAATTGGTTGTCAACAACTGAACCTTCCTTAACCTTGGTTGGAAGCATTGGTTTTCAACGTGTTTTCAACAGTCTGGCTGGCGTTTTAGGACGGGCGCGCAAACGCCCGTCTGCATTGAGCATCGAGCATTTTTCGTCCAAATCATGGGAACTTTTTTTTGCAGGTTACACGTTGCGTATTTGGACGTGTAGTGCACAAAATGTTACATTACAAGTTCCATTACATCAATCTGTGCGCACCATAACAGTGTGGATGATACTTAGTACAAGCGTATGAAGAGTTTTAAAAATTGCGTTTCTCCATACCTAGGTACTTCGTGTAATGCAATCACAGCGATTCGATTCTCTTTATCACCCCACTCCATTTTAATATCGCAAAATATTGTACGTACAATGTACCTATTAGCGCAAAAATGAGAAAACACAATGAAAAAGCATATAAAATGACAGATTCCAAATTCAAATGTGATATTTGTTTAGTTTTAATTGTAACAGTAGGTATTTATAGCCAGACTAGGTATTACATGAAAAAGGCTTGAAACCAGTTTCCTAACATCTTATAGGTATATCTATTCTAGTAAGTATATCTAGTACGAAGTAGGTAGATACCTACATAAGGTCCAGATAGAGATTTTCATATCTGGCAATTTATTATTTATTTACATATTATTACTCTATCTACTTAATAAAAAAAATAACCTTAAACAATACAATTTCTAAAACAACAGTGGCTTTGAGCATTGTTATCAATGAAGTGTTATCACGAATAATTACGCGTACCTATACGTTTACGAGTGCGTGCGTTGATCATTCGCAACTCGACTGTTGTACCTACTGAAGTAATATTTGCTCAGTGAAATTTGTGTTTTAAAAGGTAAGATTAATATTAAATTAAATGATTATAGTAGAAACCTTATGTTGGGAAAAATATTTAAGATTTCTCATTCAAATTAGGTTTAAGTAAGTCAAATGTGAATGTTTGATTTGCAAAGGAATTTCATGAGAATATTTTTTGCATGTATTCGGTAAAATAATACTAAAGCGGTTTCCAAAAAAAACAATTTATTTCAAGGTAGGTACCTATATATTTCGTTTGTTTTTTCTAACAATTGCTAAGCATATTATGGAGGCACTTAGAAGATATAAAAATAACATTAGGTATTTATATTTAATTTCTTAACCGAAATTCGTTGTATTGAAAAACTTCGTACTGATACTTCAAGCAGGAAGATAGGTCGTCTTTATTTTTGTAGTTCCTAGAAATGCCATTCAAATCATACGACCAAATTTTTAAATTATTAATAATTTTAATTCCCTTCAACCCATTTTTGTTGCAGTAAAAATGTCGTTAGTAGCTAAGGCCTTCGAGTCAAGTAAAATCGTACCTGATGTCATTCCTACCCCGCCCAGCAGTCCAGTCGTGGTAAGAAAATTAGAAAATGATTTAATGAATTTACGGGATTCTTACCACGATTTTTGATTTTATTTTCGCACGTCCTATATTTTGATGCTGTTACAAGCACCATGATCGCGGTGATGATCAGTCCCATAAATTAATTAAATCATAGTGAAAATAACCGCGATAGTTTAAAACAATTATTAAAATTAGAAAAGTCACAAACTTACATAAAGTAGATGTAACAAGTCAACCTGTTTTTATTTTTTACTAGCCACCGCGTGCGGTTTTACCCGCGTAACTTTTCATCCCGTGGGAATTTCTGGATAAAATATAGCCTATAGCCTTCCTCAAGAGTTGGGCTATCGAATGCAAAAATAATTTTTCAAATCCCACTTATAGTTTCTGAGGTTAGCACGTTCAAACAAACAAACAAAAAAAAAACAAACTCTTCAGCTTGAAGAGTTAGAAACTTTTCTTAGCTATATTAGTATATAATAGTATAGTATAGATAAATGCTACTAAGAAAAGTTTTTTGAGAAACTGGCCGGCTTTGAGTCGAATCAAAGACCTCCTTTTATATCTGAGGCGAACATTCAACAAATGTACATTCTTAGTTCTTTACGTGTCAAAGTGTTCAAAAACTAGGACCTCGATAAAATTAGCTTTGTACACAATATTTGACGACCACTTTGGCGATGGGGTAAACCTGTCTGCCTCAGACGCCAGTGGTTGCGGGTTCGATTCCCGCACGGAACAAGAAAAAAAAAAGTTCTGTATCTGGGTGTTTATCTATTTATGTATTTATATGCTAGGTTCCCCCCTAGTTCGCTACATGGTATCCCATAACACAAGCTATGCTTACTTTGGGGCCATGTAGGTGGTGTGATTGTCTGGGGATTTTATATTATTAAAAAAAAAAAAACAATTTTAGTTTAAGGCTTCATACTTGGTGTGTTTCTTTGCATAGGTAACAGTAAGTCATCATTAAGTAGTCTCCTAAGTCCAAAAGTGAGGTAGGTAGAAATTCGTAAAGAGATAACGACAATTAAATTATAAACGTGCATGTGTGGCTTATCAATGAATTAATATTCAATGAGATTGATTGAAAAAGTCTGCATATTTATGATAACTTCTTGCATTCCACACCTATACAGGGTCACTGGTGACAAATTTTAGATAATGAAGGAGAGCACTCTTATTATGTTATAAAAGTAGGTAATTTTTCACTAGAAATCCCTATGAATAAATAAAGAGACCTTAATATTAGTCGGTTAATTTTGCTCAGTAAATAATTTATATTTAAGTATTTTATTTTTTCTCTTCACTCTTCATCTCAAACTATCACGTCTTGGAATTTCGAAAAGACCCACCATGTCACCCCGTATAAAAAATCAACATGATTTTTGAGTCTGGGTTCCGTATATTATTTGACCCAAACATTTTTTCTTTCTAACATATTGTTTAAAGACCATCCTTAGGCTGCAAACTGGACGGCAGCGACAGCGGCGCGGGCAGCGGAGCGATTTGTCGGGGTTTCATACAAACTCAATACTTTCTATCGTGCCGCGGAAATCGCTGCCTGCGCCGCGCCGCCGCTGCCCGCGCCGCTGCCTGCGCCGCAGTCGCTGCCGTCCAGTTTGCAGCCTTAAAGTCGACCAAACTATGCATACTTTATCTATACCTACATAAATATGTATCGATGTATCGGTAGGTACCTTTTTTTATCTGTGACTATACTTGCGTTTAGTCACTTCTCATCTCACCTTATGGTAAGGGCAAATAAGATCGAAGATGACAGTATGTACGGGTGTAGGAGAAACTGGTTCTTCCATAAACATATACGTCATTATATAGGAACATAGATATATCATCTAAAATTTGTACAAAGGCGGCCTTATAGCTGCAGCGTGATTTCTGCCAGGCAAACTAGTCAAGACAGGACTTAAAGTAGAATAATTTAAGATCAGCGTGCACAATTTTGTAAAGAATCCATACACATGCATATTAATTATACTCCTATGTAGTTTCTCAAGGTAATTCTTATTTTACTGCGGTTTTTTAGCTAAAATATTCGAGTGGAGTGGAGGCTTCTCTGGGAAACGAACTAGCACCCACCAAGGTGAGGGATCAGCCCACAGTATCCTTCGTGGCCGATCCTGACTCCTACTATACCTTAGTTTTCACTGGTAAGTAATTCCTTAAAAATCTTTTCGTCAAATGTCTTAGAAATAAAACTCCACCAAAACTTTCAGCCCCTTATACATTTACCTACCTATCTACAATTTTTCATCGATTTTGACGAAATTTATAGACAGGAACACCTAAAAGTATATTCTATCAATGGAACAGGAATCATAAAAATATATTTATAATTATTGAAATATCTCGTAACAAATGAGAACCCCAAATTTTTGGAGTCTGTTAAAAACAAAACATTATTCTCTGTCTATCTTTCTCGGGAACCCCGAATTTAATAGAGATAATTTAAAGTGCGCTCGTGTCAGGTCATGCCTATATTATATAATGAATACTTGATATGGATATTCTTTCATATCGGAATTAAGTATAAACAATTATAACAATTTTTATTTCTTTTCATTTATCAGTTTAACAGAAAAAATACCTACCTATTTAATGCTCCTATACATACATATAAACAATGAAAAATCGACCTTGTATTTAATGAGATACAGAGTTAACAAACTGAAGAGGTGAAGACGCTTATCTCTGAAACACAAACATATGTTTATTTTCTGGTTAAAACATGATTATGATAACGATACATAAACAGTGCTTCTGTCTATGTCCGTTAATAGCTTTCAAAGTTACAACTATCCTTAAAAGATTGGCTTTCGTAATCAATATTTTTGAAATAAAAGTTTAGTTTCCAGATATTAACGCATTTAAACAAATAATCAAATAGAATGGAATAGAATAGAATTAATTTATTTGCTGAATATGGTTCAAAAAGATCTAGGTAAGTTCATCATACTCAAAAAATTCATAAAATTTATAAAATTTAAAACACACAAAGTTATCGTAACAATTCATTATCTACATTAAGATTTAAATTCAATAGATTAAAATAAAATAAAACAATGTCTCTAAAATAAAATATGTCAACAAAAAATTTAATAAGTGAATACAGAATGTCAATTTCAAAGGTCAATTTTATAAATTCATTTCAACGTCATAAAAACAATGTAGGTATCAAAATAAAAATTAATTGAACTATAATAATTATGTTCTAATAAATAGTTAAACAGCTATACTTTAAATTTATTAAATGACAGTTTTTGTAAGTATTGAGGATGTTTATTGAATATCCTTATAGCCATACAGAATACAAAGAAACAAGCTGTAGATAATAAACTTTTTCTGGAGCCAGCATTCGTATTAAAATCCATGTTCACTGAATATCCAATTTCTACACTAAGTTCAATTAGTTTCCCTACCTTTTTACAGACCCTGACAACTACGATGGGCCTGAGCCAGTGTACCGCGAGTGGCACCACTGGCTGGTGGTCAACATCCCTGGAGCTGACGTGTCCAGGGGAGAAGTCCTCTCAGGGTACATCGGTTCCGGACCTCCGCAAGGAACAGGCATTCACAGATACGTGTATATTGTGTATAAGCAACCGGGGAAATTGACTTTTGATGAGCAGCGATTGGACAATAAGTAAGTTTTTGTGTGAATTATAAAATAGTTTTCAGTTTCCGTGATGCATTGTGTTTAATAATATATTTAATTTTATGAATTATTTTTATATTTCCTACAGCTTTTGGCAAAAATTGTCGGTAACGGCGATCACCTAATCCAATGCTAAGTGATAGACGCCTTCAAGGTCAGCTTGGTTAGCAACCACCTTTCATATAATTATCTCAGTTCGTTACAATGAGATATTTATATAAATTTGAGCATGGGTTCAATTTCTTGCCATGCATTTAGCTTCAGTAACGAAACTAGAAGTCTGAAGTCGTCGTGGCGCCGTGGTTACTGTGTGTATCATACGATATCACAGGTTAAGCAACGTTAAGGTCGGTACTTGGATGGGTGACCGCCAACCATTCATTTCTCGCGGCGACTTCCGTGTTCGGATGGCACGTTAAGCTGTCGGTCCCGGGTGCTGTATAATTGTATACAGTAGTCGTTAGGGTTTGTCAGAAGCCATCTAGGCGCCCTGAAAATTCTGGCATCCACCACCCAGCACTGGGCCAGCTTGGTGGATTATGGCCTATACCTCCACTTCACCCAGGGGAGAGACTCATACCCTGCAGTGGGCTCATTACAAAGAGTTGTGATGATGATGATGATGATGAACGAAACTAGATACAGTCAGCCGCTTATCAGAATCGAAAGTTCAAAACAGCTCAACACCCAACGAAGCTAAAGACTTCTTCATAGGCAACAACGGCGTAAAAGAAATTTAACTGGATTTTGTGAATGATAAATTAATTAATTAATTAACTTACAGATGTAACACCACAACAAAGAATTCTGGTGTTCAGCTGTTTTGAACTTTTGATTCTTTTACCTAGGTAAGCTACTATTGCGGTCCATAATATGCAATACATGGATTATCGTACAGAAATAAACACACCTTCAAATATACAAGAGCAATGTAACAAGGATTTGATATTGTTTAACTTTATGCAAAGTAGCATCGAACAAACTGAATCATGACCCACAACAAGCTCATTTTGGCAAATCGTCTAAATGCTAGTAGGTCGAGATTCGCTTGAAGATAGGTTTCCTTTGTGACGAACTTGTTATCATTACATTCGACACTGACATTTAATGAGTACAGAATTCGGTATCTAAAATGACCTAAGTTCATTATACGCGATAGATAGACCTTATAAGTGTGACAGTTTGAAACGAATTTTCAGCAAAGTGGGTCATGAATTCATGATTCAGTTGGTTGGATAGTACCTATTTGTGTATTATGTCGTCGAGTTTTAAGTCGTTGTGGAGTAGTGCACCTCGCATATAATTTAATATACCTACGTAGCAACATTCAGCCCATTCTGGACAACGATGAGTGACCTTCTATGCTTTGTCGGATACTTGATACATACAGAAGACGTAAGGTTTTGTCAGCTAGGTATATCGAAGCTTTATTCGATATACCTAGCTGACAAACCCTTTTATAAAAAAGATTTTATAATCTTGACAGCCACCAATGGGCAACCAATGGGCGAGCTTGTTGATTTACACCCTCAACCTCCTTGTCACCCAGGGGAGAGACTCATAACTCTGAAGTAGTCTCATGAGTTTTTTTAAAAGTAAGGATAGGACGTTTGTCTTCCATGCCACCTGATGGAAAGTGCACATGAAGAATATGGTGGTACACGTCCATCCACGAGAAACCTATTCACTCGACACTTGAAAGTTCCAAGACTGTAGTGGTCAGGAAAAACAGACGCAGGCAGATTGTTCCTCACCTTGGCAATCCGTACCAAAAAGGAACTATCGAAGCGTTTTGTTCTTTTTTTTGTAACTATTTAATATCACAAAGCTTCCTCTTTAATTCAATTTCACTAGGGCTTAGAAAAACATGTTTTTACCTTAAATTTTATCTCTTTTCAGGTCAATCAACGGCCGCGCAGCATTCTCAACGAAGATGTTTGCAGAGAAGTACAATCTCGAAGGCCCGGTCGCCGGTAATTTCTACAGAGCACAGTTCGATGATTTTGTACCTCTCCTGTACAAGAGCTTGGGGGTAGATGTTTGAGTCACTTACTGATTCAGTTCATGAAAACAGTTCGGACCCTGCTGACATTCGACTTTGTTTCAAGTTTGACTTTTGAAATAAGATTGTTGTTATACTTTTAATATTATAAATCTTTTGTTAAAAATGTCTACTTAATATATGTAATACTTTTATAAGAATTAGTTTTATTTTATTTATTTATTATTTATTTATTTAACAATTTATGTACACATAAGTTTGGACACAATTTAAAGATACATGGATCAAAAATAAGTACAAAGGTACAGCTTATCTCTAATGAGATCTCTACCAGCAGACCTTTATATAGTTGTGCTAACTGTGGGTTTTATAGGTTCGAAGAATGTTTGTGTAGAAAGCTTTTTGTCCTAGGCTTTCAGGGTTGGCTCAGAATAACACTAACGTCTCTGGATAAGCGTGTCTTATAGATTACTTAACCGAGTGGCCCCCGCTGGTGGCAAGACCCCTTCAAGGTCCGCCTGACTCAAACTCACACTCAAATATTCTTTATTTCGTAAGTATTAAAATACATTTGAAATAAGTCAAACAATTTACAAATTGAACTGAATCTACCGCCACTTCGGAAAGTCGATCTGTTGAGAAGAAGTGGCAAGAAACTCAACAGCAATGATCTTTTAAAAATAAGTGGAAAAAAATACACAATAACAATTTACAGCCAGGGAATCCCATCTTCTTGCATCCGGATATCTTATAGTAAACCTTTTCACATAACACTTTTCACATAAATCTATCGAAGGGTTAATCTTAAATATTTTGGAATTTTATTATAAAATGAAGCGTACACATTGACCCATGAACGAGTTGGTCAGCGATGACCCTTCATTTAAAATCTGATGCAAAATATCTTCCCAGCGGTGATGAATTCTGGCAATAGTTCCATCTATACTTATAATAAATCTGTAGAAGTAAAAATTCTGTGCATTGGAAATATCAAAAAAAAATTGTCTGTTTGTCTGTTTGTTTAGACATCACGCAAAAACTACCAGTTCGAATAAGATAATTCATTAATATTCTATACACCACACTGGGTAGTTTTTATCCCGAAAAAGTATCTATACATATAATAAAATGGTAGGAAAGTCAAAACTGTACATTGAATATTTTTTTAAAAGAATACTTGGGGTATGATCTACAATCGAAACAGAAACAAAAAATATAGTTTTTAGAATTTTTGTCTGTTTGTCTGTTTGTCTTTCCGGGATAAACTCAAAAAGTACTGCATGGATTTACTTAAAATTTGGCATGAAGATATTTAAGAAGTCGGGTCAACATATAGGCTACATATTATCACGCTAGCAGTGTTATAATCGTAGGTTCACGCAGACGACGTCGCGGGCAGCAGCTAGTATACAATAAAAAACAAACTTAATTTTGTGGTTCGATCCCTAGACCCGATTAGGGTGCCAACCGGAAATAATAAGTTTGTCGTAGGTCGTATCGTATTCGTAGGTAGGTATTTTATTTTCTGTTTTTGAGTTTATTTTATTTAATAAGGTACTTAAATAGGTTTAAATTTATAAAGCGTAGAACGTATAGTTTTTAATTTCGAGTATAGGTGGTACATTTGATATTGCACGTAGCTGGTAGTGTACGTAGTAGTGATGTAGGTAGTGATAGTAGGATATTTTATAATACTGTTAAGTAGGATTAATATTCGTATAGATATTAGTTTTTAGGGGTTTTGCTTATTTAATGAGTTTATACATATTAGTTATCATCAGACATAGATTTATTTACGCAGGTAAGTAGGTATTTTATTTTCTGTTATTGAGTATATTTTTTTAAATTAGCTGGGTACTTAAGGTTTACTTTTATAAGGAGCAGACCGTATAGATTTTAATTTCAAGTGTTGGTAGTATCGACGACCACTATGGCGTTGGGGTAAACCTATCTGCCTCAGACGCCAGTGGTTGCGGGTTCGATCCCCGCACGGAACCAGAAAAAAAAATGTTCCGTGTCTGGGTGTTTATCTATTTATGTATTTATATTCTAGGTCCCCCCTAGTTCGCTATATGGTATCCCATAACACAAGCTTTGCTTAATTTGGGGCCATATAGTTGGTGTGATTGTCTGGGGATTTTATTATTTATTTATTTATTTTTGATAGTGTGTAACGTAGGTAAATGTAGGATTAGTCATTCGTATAGATACCTACTTATTAGTTTTTAGGGATTACGCTTATTTATTGGTATATACATATAAGCTATTATAATAAATAAGGCACAAAGTCAGACTCTAGGCGTTACTGGTGTCGATGTTCAGCATCATCTAGATTGTTTAAAACAAAACATCAAACCAAGGTGACCTTGCTAGTTTACAACAGTGAAGACGGCTGTTTATAACCAAAAATCAATACGGAAAAAATCTTTCTTAGGATGCCCGTATTGAATGCTCAGTTCTTGCACAACACCCGTCCAAATACAGCGAGCGCAGGCATCGAACGCTGGCTATTACATTACTAGTTCCATTACAACAATCTGTACCCGCCTTTAGAGCAGGCCACGAGCGCTCTCTACTGCGGCTCAGTTCGTGCTCGAGAGGCGTCCAAATCATGGAAACCTTTTTTGCAGGTTACATAACTAGTTGCATTACTAGCAATCTGTACGCACCATTACGGTGACTATCTGTCGTTACCACTATCTTCGTCAGCATTCGTTGCAATTAACGTCAGCTTCACTATCGGTTATCGTGCTAAACAGGTAAGAAAGTAGAAATCTACTATAAAAAACTTACAGAACGCGAGCGATGCCGCGAGCAAAGATATCATATACCCTTATATGGTTTTTCAACACACTTGCTCGTAAAGTGAGCATTATTCTATTGAATTTAGAACTATAAACTGGGCTATAAGTCACGCGTGCATAATATATTATACCCTAGTGCATAATATAATGAATCCTACAAAGTTGAATTGTACCTTTGTGCAAATTACATGCGAGTAAACAGAACATATTTTATTGGTCCGGGTTGTACATTAAATATTTTCAGAAACAACAAAGAGATTTTATACCACTTCAAATCCATATACATTTTTAAATGTTTGCGCCTTATATATTAGTAAAACAAATTTGTATAAAAAACAAATTATTCACAATTTACAATAATTTGTTATAAAATATTAAAATATTTGCATTTACCACTCCAAATTAAACATTTCACTTAAAATAGGCTGTATTTGCTATACAGACATTGACACATTTGGCGGAAAAAAAAAACCTACGCGCATGCGCGAGGTTCGGCGCCATTTTTCAATCACAATTCACAGCTTTATTATCAAGTGTGTTTGTTATTTTATGACCACGTATGTCTGTCTTTTACTCACAAGTGTGTTGAAAAACGTCGTATGTAACTCGTGAGCGTTGCTAATTACAGTCTCGGCTCATTATTAATTAGCAACTTAGCTCACTTGTTACATAATATACTATTACCACACCAATCGATCGACGGTCAATCGATTGGTGTGCTAATGAGACACATATGGTTTTCTATTGTAATTAGCCACAGAAGGCCCGCGCCGAGAAGTACCTAGGTATAAAATAACAAATAGCACTTTAGGGCGAGTACACATAAATGTAATGGAACTAGTAATGTAACAACCAGCGCTCGATGCCTGCGCTCGCTGTATTTGGACGTGTATTGCGCTCGAACTTAGCATTCAATACGGGCATCCTGAGTAAGATTTTTTCCGTATTTCATCGCCGCACACGTTCTTTTCAACCGACTTCCAAAAGGAAGAGGTTATTAATTCAATTCAATTCAATTCAATTCAATTCAATTCATTTATTCATAATCACAGGTAATTTTACAGAGATGGTTTTATAATAATAAGTACAGCCATGATTCGCGTATGGCATATGAACATTTTTGTCAAATACAAAAGTATGTCAAAAAAAAAATGTAATAAGTATTGAACAAAAAATTAAACATAAAAAAAATTTATAATAATTAGGTATACAAAGATATAGATATTTAAAATTACATTATTAAAATATAGAAATCAAAACATCATTTATTTACAGTTACAATTTCTGTCGGTCAAAAAATCATTGAGGTCATAATAAGCTTTTTCAGCAAGGAAGCCATTAAGTGCAGATTTAAATAGTGCGCGATTACTTATTTCTCTTATATATGCTGGTATTTTATTATATATTGAGGGTGCCATGCTATTTATGCTCATTCTATATAATAGACTTTTGCGTGTTTGTGTAACTTTAAGATTGCCCTCACGTCGTGTTCCAAGTGGATGTGTCTCAAAGTAGTGGGGATTATTTTTTACAAAATTCGAGATTTCACATATGTATAATGAGGGCACTGTAAGAACTTTATACCTACGAAAGTAAGGTCTGCATGATTCATCTCGTTGTAGACCGAACATGGACCGAATACATTTCTTTTGGGCTATAAAGATGCTCTGCTTTTCAGTACTATTGCCCCAAAACATTATGCCGTATCTTAAAGCTGATGCAACATATCCATGATAAGATGTCAACAGTGTCTTTATATTGGCAACATCTTTTAATTTGTAAAGAGCATAGGAGAATTGATTTAATTTATTTATTAAGCTGTCAATGTGAAATTTCCATGTCAGTTTGCTATCAATAATTAATCCCAAAAACTTAGTAGAATGTATTTCGTTTAGTGAATTGCCTCCGTAATTAATTTTCAAATTTGTTGAATTGTTATTCCTTTGTTTAAAATTTATGAACTGTGTTTTTGTCAAATTAAGTGTGAGGTTATTTAATGTTAGGTTAAATCGTGTAAATAGTTAAATCGTGTGTATGTTTGTTACTTGATTAATTGGTCAATTATGAATCGATTTTGAAGATTCTTGTTTCATTTTTATAGATCACAATAAGTCAGAGGTGGCCCATAGAAATTTAATGGAAATCGATTCAGTACCTACCAAAAAAATATATGTATGAAAGCGGAGGATGACTACGTAGGTGACATTTCACTTCAGCCAAGGTTTTGGTAAGGATTTAAAAATGTTAGTGAAGTTGGTTTTTCAATGCTCTGCATTTCATAATAACCCTCTCCGCGACACTTCACAAAATTAATAGATCACACGAGGTATAGAGTCCGAAGACCTCATTCGTGCTCTAATGTTTATCAGAGCTTCATCAGTATCATATATACCTATATTAAAACTCGCCTGAGTGACTGATAGACAACGTACAGCCATAACTACTAAGCGTAGAGAGCTGAAGCTTAAACTTAGATTCGTAGGGTGATGTAGAGGTAGGAGTGCACCAGGAAAGTAACCCGAAATTCCAACGGGAACGGAAATCATATGACTTTTAGTTTGTATGAAAAACTTATTTACTGAGTGCTGATGTGATGTGAAACTTGGTAAAAAGATTCGTCAATGGGTGTCTGGTTAGGTAAATTAAAAATAAATAAATATTTCCAACATTCACACCACATTATCCAGGCCGAATGAATTTTCTTAAGAATTTATGATTGACAATAATTATTCGCGTACGGAGTCATGAGCAAAAAAACGTTGTACTCATGAAAAAACTCCGAAAGCCTCGACTTTGATGTCGCACAGAATTGTATAAAAGGAGAGACGGCTTACAGATGATAAAACAAAAATTTTAAAGTTCTGGGTGCTTACATTTTCACGATACAAATTTATTCTTAAATTATCTCCTAAACGAGTAAACTGATTTACATGATTCAACTGAATAAATTGGTTTTATATCCAGAGCTTTCATTTGACATCAAAATCGTTACGATATCTTAACAAACAAAAAATCACATTTTCAAGTTGCTCTCGTAATTATCCAATTTGAAATCAGAGTCCCTTTGATGTTATCATTCCACGGATTGCGTCGAGTAGGCTACGAGCGTCACGCACACAGGAGCAAATCTCACTCACACAGGCGCAATTCGTGCTCGCGAGCGGTGCTCGCGCAATTAGGACGGGCGCACGAACGCCCTTCCAAATTGAGCATCGAGCATTTTTTGATGTTCAAAAAACAGAAAATGTAAGGATAGCTTAGAGCAGGCCACGAGCGCGCTCTACTGCGGCTCAGTTCACGCTCGAGAGGCGTACAAATCATTACTAGTTGCATTACTAGCAATTTGTACGCACCCTAAACACAAAAAACTCATAGATAAGTTTCGTCGTCCACGCGAACGTAGTCTCGGGCACAGCTAGCTTATAATATAATTGTCCAAACAATTTAGCGAACCGTGACGATACACCATATTCAACGGTTTCACGTACGGTTTCGTTTCGATAGGACAGTAATGATAACACTTAATTGTGGTCACTTTCTCGATGGGTAAACCTATCTGCTTCAGACGCCAGTGGTTGTAGGTTTGATTCCCGCACGGAACAAGTATATAAGCAATATATGTACCTATTTTATATTCTAGTCAGTTTGCTATATGGTATCTCACACACAACACAAGCTTTGCTTTCTTTCAGGCCATGTAGTTGGTGTGATTGGGATTTTATTTTATATTTTTTTTATAATTATCTGAAATAAATAAAAACAATTTCAAATATTAAGATTCATAGAGATACGTTCAGTTGTCGACTGTACTCGTTTATCCGAGTTCGGACCATGTTGCGAGGTTTAGATAAGCTTATGATACTCGATGCCGATCATAAAGGAACAAACCATTCTGCGAGTGGATGTTTCTCGTTCGAATTTGAAATATTTAATTTCCCATTAAATTAACTTCGAAGTTCAAATACTGGTTTATTTTTCCTTTTAAAAATAGATAGTAGTTTTTTTTAAGATGGTTAACCTAAGGTTAGCGTTTTGTTTTGTGATTTTGTCGTTAATAGACAACAGCATGGCTTCCAGGGCGGTGAGAGTCATGTCGTCGATGGCGGAAGCGTTTCAAGCCCACGAGGTGGTCCCAGATGTGGTGCCTATGGTACCGGACGACTTAGCGACGATCACGGTAAGTTTTTTTTTCTACATATGGATTATACTTGTAAAGCTTGTCTTACTGGTCAGTTATAATTTTAGCTAAGTAAAATAAAAATACTTAACCGATTTTATGATCGTTTTGATAAATTCTGATAAATTAATTGATTTGATTTTTTTATTAAAAACGCGCTTCCATGAATGAATGTGCGACAGAGATCTTTAATTTGTAAAAGAAATAAGTCGTTTTGCGAAGGGATTTCCCTATATGCCAACTGATTGATAATTGTTATGAGTCAATGATGTTGTTGTCGTTTTAGTATAAAAACTAGTGACTGAAACGTTACGCCGAAACGTTGAGTTAAATTCAAAACTAGGTATAGTTAAACGTGTTTAAAATCCCATTTAAAACGAATATTACATGTGATATTAAATGACTTAAAAATTTAGGAAAATATTAGGCGTGAACCTTATTATTTAATGATAACCGAAATAGAAGTAGTTACGCGCGGTTTTGCCCGAGTAACTTTAGCTCCCACAGAAATTTCTTAATTTTACCAGAATTAGGCCACAAAATAGGTAATTTAGCGGTAGACACACAAACTCTTCATTTTTCTTTTTTTATATTAGTACAGATTTTTCTATCTATATATGTTTGTCATCCTTTCACGCAACAGCTGCTGAACAAATTAGACGATATGAGGTACTTACATGCAGACCGTACCTACAGGTAGACCGTGTCCTAGAAAATATTATAATTATAATATCGGGTGATATGCCATTGCGGGATTATTTGGGAATGAAATGCAACGAAGCCGCGGGCATCAGCTTGTTATCAATAAGAATTTCGTAAGATTTTGTAAAAGTGTCAGAGAACTTATCTTTGAAGTGTTTTATCTTACGGAAACAGTATTTTTTTATCAAATCCATTGCACAATATTTACAACCTTTTTTAATGAGCCCAGTGCTGGTCCATTATTCTCTCCCCTGGGTGACGAGGTGTACCCAGTGCCCGTTGGTGGATGTCAGAATTTTCAGGATGCCCAAATGGCCTCTTACCAACCCTGGCGACTACTGTATGATAAACGTAGTTATCTTGCTCAGTGTGTACGATAATAATAGTAATTAACTCTTTATTCTACAACTAAAATGCAAAGACAATCTACAGAAAAACAAATTTAGGTTTGGTACAAAAGGTTGTCTTATCGCTAAAAAGCTATCTCTTCCTGACAACCTTAGGGTAGACTTTAGGGTAGATAGGTAGATTTCGGCATGCGGCCAGTTGCGAGTGACTGCATACCGAAATGCAGATTGTTTATACTACATTGGTTGAAAAGTTCGCGGCCTGGCCATTAAAAAAAAAACTTTTGTAATTTTTTCTGCCGTAATTTTGAACTGTCATTATTCAATTGTCAGCCCACGAATTTTCAATTTGATATCTTGTTTAAATAAAATTTTACGAACAATATAAATACGTGTGTAGAACAAATTTTCACTAATGGAGAAATTTGAACAACGTGCTGTGATTAAATATTTGTTTAAAAAAAGATTAACACCAAAGGAGATCCATGATGACATGCAAACAACATTAGGGGAATCTGCCCCGTTTTATACCACTGTGAAAAAATGGGTTGCAGAATTTAAACGTGGACGAGAGAACATCGAAGATGACCCTCGCTCCGGCAGGCCAATGACGTCTACGACCGAAGAAAACATCAATAAAGTGTGTGATCTCATATTGAAAGACCGTAGATTGAATATCAGAGAAATTGCAGACACTATAGGCATCTCATATGAACGAACGCAAAACATCATTGTCCATGAACTCGGCTTTTCTAAGGTTTCGGCTAGGTGGGTCCCCAGATTGCTTTCAGTAGAGCAAAAGCGAATTCGACTCACGATTTCTCGCGACTGTTTGGAGATGTTCGAGGCTGATCCACAAGGTTTTCTTGACAGATTTGTGACAATGGATGAAACCTGGGTTCACCACTATACCCCAGAATCAAAACAACAATCCAAACAATGGAAAAAATCTGGTGAACCAACTCCGAAAAAAGCAAAGGCAATTCTGTCGGCTGGCAAGGTGATGGCATCGGTTTTTTGGGATGCTAAGGTGTCATTATGGTGGACTACCTTCCAAAAGGCGAAACAATAAACTCTGCGTACTATAGCACCCTTCTGCGCCGTTTACGTGAAGAAATTAAACAAAAACGCCCAGGATTACTGAGAAAGAAAGTGTTGTTTCACCAGGACAACGCCCGAGTCCACACGTCTGTCGAGTCTATGGCTCAAATTCGTGATTGTGGTTTCGAATTGTTGCCACATCCAGCTTACTCTCCTGATCTGTTTCCAAACCTGAAAAAACACCTCGGTGGGCAGAAATTTTTAACGAATGAAGAAGTCGAAGCCGCTGTTAACCTGTATTTTGAAGACCTTGAGGAATCTTTTTTTAAAACAGGTATGGAAGCTCTGGAAAGCAGATGGAAGAAGTGCATAGAGCTAAATGGAGATTACGTCGAAAAGTAAAAACATTTTTGTATGGACTTTATTCTGTTTTCTTGACTAGGCCGCGAACTTTTCAATCCACCCTCGTACTTTAAAATTTAATAATTCATCTTTCCGTTTCGTTGAGACGTACTTTTTGGTCGCTAATTTATAAGAGCGATATTTGCAGTCATGAAAGTAAACATAAAGTAGGCAAACGTAATTTAAACGCTTAAGGCGGGCAGCCCTATCACATGTGAACGGACCGCGGCGCTGTAGGCATTTATCTCAAAGATGCGGCCGATTTGAATTACTGTAGATATCTGTACTGTGCCTTATGTATACACGTTTAAAAAACAGCTGATAAGAAATTGTCACTTTAATATAAATAGGGGCGGACCCTGCAACTAATTAAGACTGATTTATTGCGTATATTTTACATTTTACCTCGACGTTTCGGTGTTTGCAGACCCCTCAGATCATACAAACACAGAGATATGCCTTGCGCGTTAATTTGTTCCGGTCCCGATGTCTCCAAGTTTCTCCCACTAATTATACTAACACAACAATAAAAGTAAACAGTATAGCACACATATGAATATTTCTCACGCACACTATTAATTTCGTTATAACACTAACAAATCAACTAATAGTCCACATGCAAAAAAAAGGCGGCACCCGCGCTCGTAGCTACGAATGATATGCACACACACTAATGCAGCTAGGTTTGAAATTGGTTATCTATAAAATGTCGATGAAATTTAATTGACGTAATTTTTTTAGCAGTTAACTTTTTTACCCGACTTATTCAAAGGAAGGCCATTTATTTAATGAGTATGTATGTGTTGTATGTAAAGCACACATAAAATTAATAAACGTCAAGTGAAGATAGTACTTCGCCTTTAAGTTGTACCTAGTCTTGCCATAAATATTGTAATAAACAATATTTTAACTGCAAATAACATTTTTTACTTTTACAGTGTGTTAGTTTAATACATAAATATACAACAATTAGAAATATAAAAAGCTTATTCGAAGTGGTCTCCATTGGCTGTAATACAGTCCTTTAAACGTTGAGGCCAGTTATCAATAGAAGCACGCACTCTTTCCATGGGATAATTCTTCACTGCCAATCGTATAGATTGTTTTAGGGACTCCAAATTATCATGGCGGTTTTCCATTGGATATTTTTTTTTTTGCAGTGAGATCATAAAATAAGTAATTGTTATATTTATCAAGAACCTAACTTATTATAACAATCTAATTAATAGTATAAATACATATATAATATTGATTAAAAGTAATCAACAAATGATTTTATTTAACAAAATTATCATTTGTTAGTACGCCTTAATTTTATCGATAAAATGTAGACAATCACACATCCTTAAGTCACGAACGCAACCAGCGGCCGCACCACGAATTACCGAATAAGTGAGTATTTTCATAGGTATACTAATCCATTGCGTAGTTAAAACAACGCATGCATAAATTTGTTGTGTTACGCAAGCAATAGTGTTTGCACTTCACTAACGTAGTTTATTTACTATGTGATCCGATTTTACAACTAAAGTGTTATTTCCAGTGAATGTTTTACAAGTTTTAATAAAAAAATACGCATTATTTCAGTCAGATACGTGTGAAATGAGATGCCATCTTTACTATAATTAACTTTGGCACTAGTATTTTTACAAAAAATCACCGAACAAGCCGGCATTTTGAGAAAATCGCTAGAAGTGACGCCGTTGCGAGTTGACACACGACTATTAGCTAAACTCACAATGAGGTATGTTTTTTACCTGATTCGTTCGCACGTGACACGCCCACTTAGCACATCTCTTAGTTTTTGTGATCTGAGGCAGACCCTGTGGTCACGTCGGAATCAACAAAAAAAGGCGCACTTCGTGCACGCGAGACGTCCAAATCATGATAATTGGTTGCATTGCATGTAACATTACGTGTTACATTACATTACATATATCAATGTGTATCCGTAATTACAGGCACACGTAAAAGGTGTTAAGAAATAATAAAATAATGTTTTGAACCCAACAGATTAAGTACGACAGCGGCGTTGAAGTGAATTCAGGCAATGAGCTGTCTCCGACCCAGGTCAGGAGTCCCCCTCAAGTGAACTGGCCCCACAAACCTGACAAATACTACACCCTCGTTATGTCTGGTAAGTTTTTTTTTGTGCTGTCATCTTCGACCTCATCTTCATTTAGGCTGCAAAGTGGACGGCAGCGACAGCGATAACGAGAGCGACAGCGGCCTGGGCAGGGACGTGGGGAATCTGGGCCGCTCTCGATGCTAGCGGGCAGCGCAGCGATTTGTCGCGGTTTCATACAAACTTAATACTTTCTATCATGTCGCGGAAATCGCTTCACGCGCCGCTGTAGCTGTCGCGCCGCCAAGTTTACAGCTTTACTTAGTCATCGATAGAAAATAGAAAATGTGATACGTGAAAAATTTTAGTCACGTAGGCTGATAATCCTACCGCCCCTGGGTGTCGTTTATCGCTCTGTGGTAGGATCTCGTGAGAGTCTGCCTGGCTAGGGACCACCCGTCATATAAAATCTGGCTCCAAATATAACGCTACGGGCGCGGTGCGGCGGCAGTGATGTGTTTCTCAATATTTTATGAAGTGTACGAGGGATTTTTAAATGACTGGTTTAGTATGACGTCAATTTTCTAAATTTCGTAAGTAGAACGTACGTATATTATCTATCTGCAAGTCGATGAATGGATGAAATGACGAATGGATGAAGCCATCCATTCAATACGTCACCACTCAAACATATCACCACTTCAATACGTCAATATGTTGAGTGTCAAAAAACTCAACGATCATGTTTTAAGACCAGATAACGGAGGGGTTATTACAACCGGATACTTTATAGTAAGTAATCCTTTTGATATGATTTTTATCTTACAGTTCCTAACTTTAGTTTATCTGAATCAAAAAATCTTTCAATATACCTACCTATATGAAATACATAAAAAAATCGTTAAGTATATTTGTTTAACCCTTACTTAATGAACGTCAGAAAATACCTTTCAGAAAATACTAGGTATTTCCATCATCTTTACTTATCATTAGATTACGGTCAAACGTGCCAGCGCTAACGATAGATTAGCGATATTCAAGTGCTTGTATGACTTAATGGTAGCGGAAGTACAATATTATAGATGGCGCTAAATGTAATTAATGACTAATGAGGAATTTTCTGACAGCTCATAAAGATTAGTTCAACAATCCTCTAAAGATGGCACTTTTAAAAAGCCGAAGGCGTTAAGTCCGTATACTATGATGTAGGTAAGTGGTATCTATCATCTATTGTTATTTTGTTCGAGCCTACCAGAATAATTAAGCAGCCAGCAATGATGCAACGACTTGGGTGGCCACAAGGGTGAAGCTAATTCTACGTATTTGGCGGGAACGGCGTCGCAACTAATTGGGTGGTCAACAGGTGTTGAATCGCACTAGCAGCAGACCTGATTTTAAGAATCACTTCTTGTCTCACCCTTCGAGCAATTAGTCGCCTCTTTAGTTTATAATTAATATAAGTAATTAATGTATTATTTTAACATTGAATTAAATAAGTTTTAATTACCTTCGTTTTTTTGCACCCACCTGCCGAGACCTTCGCAATTCGCGTGTATAGTCACCGCAAAAAAATTAAAAGATGTTTACATAGGTATCTTCATAGTTCTAGTGGTAGTTTGGGAAATTATTTCCTTTTTTGTAATTGGGGCTATAACGGTAACTGCACGCTATGGCAACAACGCGCTCCGTCGCATATGCATGTGTCGGCTGATAATGTAGATTTTGTTGATGCTGATAGTTAAACTTTAATTGAGTACTGGGAATATATTTCCCACCAAAGAATAATTTTCACGGTCCATACAGTCTCTGACCTGTCAAACTACTTTTTATTAGGTATGTGAATGTATAAAGATGATATTGCCATTGCATTGCTGCCTGTTTATATCTAAACTATTGGTGCAGACTTGATTTAATTTCATAGAAACGATATCGGGATTTTCATTTCAAGTGAATGATGGGGCAAGGGTATACCCTGCGCGGCGAACCTTGATCCCTATGACACTGACAGTAATTTCCACAACACAACCTTGTAGTGCCGTCACCGTTACATTAGAATCGTATTGGAGGTGTTTAAAAATGGCATTTATTTATTTTACGTAGCTACATTCCAATACAATGATATTCCGTTGGAATTTATTAAATCATACCTAACGAAGTAACTTTTGCAGAACGTAAACGTAAATTGAGATTGAGATAATTTCTTGTAAATGTTATGAATTGTTATAATTCCAACGGAATATCGTTGTATTGGAATATCGTTTCGGTGCCTTTACAGACCCAGCGGTAAGACAGGAATAAAAAGTATTTATTTAATAAAATCAAATCAATTAATAAAATAAATTTCTGAGGGTTTTTTTCCGGTTACTAATAAACTAACAAGCTGGACTGGGAGCGAAAGAAAAATATAGAATTTACCAGCAGCTGCTTCTCTTTCCGGGCATACTGTAAAAGTCAGATACGGGAAAGAGGTTTTATTGGCGTGTTTTGTGGGGGATAGGCTGACCCCCTGTCACTGCAATAGTCTCTATCCATCAGTATAATACCTCCAAAGTCAAAGGTGACATCAGATGCTTTTATAACCTTTGGTGTTCTGCCTACCCCATAAGGGATACAGGCGTGAAGTTATGTATGTATGTAATAAACTAAAATATTCTACTTCGAAAAAGAAAACTAATATAGAACAATATTTTTTTTAACTATAACAAAGCCTCCATTGAAACAAAGGTTATTTAATAATCGCCTGCATTTACCCACAAGAGGATACCGTAGGTTTGTCATTAAGCTGTGAAAATAACTGAAGTAGACTATTCGTAGTAGCTTCTATAGATATATTTTAATTCAGGAGCAAATTATCTAATTTATATCAATATTTTATTTCAATTATTATCAATTAATAGTTTATCTCATAGTCAATCATTGTTTATGTACTTGTAAGACCTCACATTTAGGCCCTCAGAACAGAAATTAAACCTCTGTCTCTCAACTGTCTTTTACAGTATGCCCGGGAAGAGAAGAATTCTATGTTTTTCTTTTGCTCCCAGTCCTGCATGGAAGCAAGTAAAACAAGTTCCTGAAAAAAAAAACCGTTGATTACAGATCCGGATGCGTCCATCGGCGAGTGGAACCACTGGCTTATGGGCAACATCCCCGGCGACCAAATAAACCAGTCGCAGGTGTTGTTGCCGTACATCGGCTCGGCCCCGCCCATGGGCTCCGGCCTGCATCGATATGTGTTCTTGGTCTACGAGCAGCCCGACACACTCACGTTTACCGAGGCCGATCTTACTGACACGTGAGTTGTCTCCAGAAAGATGGAATTATATTTATTTCTCAGCTGAGGATCTCAAAACTACGAAGTCTCGATTAAAGAAACAAAAAAAAAACAAGAAATCATTTTTTACAAATGTAAGTTTAGGTATATCTCGCAGAATTAGCAAACCCTAGGTAGTCTTAGAGTAACCGAGTCCATTCTTAGTAACTCGTAAGCTATTTCGACTGTGCGTCTTTAAAAAGGTCACTTATGTCTGTCTAAAGACAATTTTCGGTCCAGTCTGAATAGGGTCAGCTTAAATAGTTCGGATTTTCTAAGTAGTCTAGATAAGTAGGGCTACATTAGATCTATCTAAATGTGCTGTTACTTTCGATCTATCTACCTCTGTTAATGAATTATATCTCCCTAAAGAAACCTTCGCCAGCGGACTATTTTTGAATTTCCGTACATACTAAGTTGTAAAAATTTAGAATTTATTACATCTACAAATTTAAGTTTAGATATAATATTATCGCAGCCGTCGCGGTCTTGGAATAGTTTTTCTTGGGCTTAGAACATCAAAGACATTTTTAGATACCTACCCAACTTTTGTGCCACGTTTCACATTGTTGCACTCAAGAAATAAAATTTTTCATATAAACTAAAAAGTCCCACGTTTCCCGTTCCCATACGAATTTCGGGAATTCCTTCCAGTGCATCCCTAGCCTAAGGAATGTATGTTCCAAATTTCAGCTCTCTGCGCCCTAGTAGTTATGGCTGTACGTTGTTTGTCAGTCACTCAGTCAGTAACGGAACAGTTTTATAAGCATCGATTTCTCTTTTTCAGATCCGGAGCAAACCAGAGAAATTTCAAGACCGCCGAATTCGCAAAGAAGTACAATCTCGGCGCCCCGGTAGCCGGTAACCTGTACCAAGCTCAATACGACGACTACGTGCCAATTCTGTACAAACAGTTGGGCGAATAAGCTGTAGCTTGATAACTGACATTATATTTCGTCGCTTCATTCTTCAGATATTATATAACAGGTAGTCCTTTTTAGGTACTAGGTAACTTCGCATAATTTAAAGTATCATAAAAAAAACACTGTGGTGGGGCGCCGCGTGGCATGATCCACCCGGTTCGCGCCAAGCCCTCATTCTTTTTTCGTGCGTGGTAACAAGCATACGTCATTTACTTTAATCATTTACTTAAGTTTTTACAAAATGCCTAAACGTACAGCAGAAGAACAGCTTCATCATTATAATATAAAGATAAAAAAGTTGGAACAAAAAATAAATAAAAAACGGAAACAGCGAATTATTTCCTCCGATGAAGAAGAAATCTTACAAGGTAAGACCTACTTATTCGGTTTAAAAATGTTATTTAAAACATCAGAGCAGAAAATGCGTGTAATCTATAATAGATATATCACGTTATCCGCTCAATATCGTAATGATGTAAACTTTAATAAATTTTATCTGATCTTATCGATCACCTTTTGTTTTCAATACGATAACAGAAAATGCGGGTAATCTCAAGGAGATTTATCTCGTTGTCTGTAATACGTTATGGGCGTTATATTAATATGAATTAGACATAAACATGTCGCCTCCAAGGTTATTTAAAAAATCAGAGCAGAAAATGCGTGTAATCTATAATAGATATATCACGTTATCCGCTCAATATCGTAATGATGTAAAATTTAATAAATTTTATTTGATCTTATCGTTCACCTTTTGTTTTCAATACGATTACAGAAAATGCGGGTAATCTCAAGGAGATTTATCTCGTTGTCTGTAATAACGTTATGGGCGTTTTTTTAATATGAATTAGACATAAACATGTCGCCTCCAAGGTTATTTAAAAAATCAGAGCAGAAAATGCGTGTAATCTATAATAGATATATCACGTTATCCGCTCAATATCGTAATGATGTAAAATTTAATAAATTTTATTTGATCTTATCGATCACCTTTTGTTTTCAATACGATTATAGCTGAAATAAATGCTGAAATCTCAGCAGCCATAACTGACATAGCACGAGCACGTGACAAAAAAAAAAAAAAAAACAAAACTTTCAGCAACAGCTGGGGTACGGTATTACCACCATAAATCGAGAGATGGACGTCCTCCCTGAGAAGGAAGAAAACAAAATGAAGGCCTTCCGTCACGTAAGTGATGGATGCTGCCTATTATCAGACCCACTTTATGTTCACCAAAGATAAGGTAAAACTGATTTTACCTAATTTGGATACAAACTTTAAACATGTTAATAAATAAGACTCCGAAAGAGACGAAACTTTATTCGGAAGTTCGTTGCCGGAAAAAATAAAGACAAGTAAAGCCATTGAAAAGTAGGGAGCCCTAATTAAAAAAGGCCCAGCCAAAACAGTCTCCTCTCAAATATCAACGGTCAACCGGTCGTCTCAGCAGGGAAACTGGACAGGACCTCCTCGTTACCCGTCGTTCAGGGGGGGGCGGGGAGGTCAGAGGAAACCGATAGCAGCTCAAACACAGCGGCGCCCTCAATCGAACTCTGCGTTCAACGCCAAGTTCCAGCCGCAGACTTAGTCCAGGACGCGTGCTCCGACCCAACATTAATCAAGGTACATGCAGGTCGAAGTAATTTATTTTATGATTGTTGGACAAAAGTAACTAAAAACGAAGTTATATTGAAGTGGATAAATTATGGATTTAGAATACCATTTGATACTCAAATTTGTCAGTATTCTATTCCTAAAAATAATTTGTCATCATGTGAAAAAAGAGACATGAAAATAGCTATAAATAAATTATTAGACTTAGGGGCTATAAAGCCTTGTTCTCCTTCAAATGATCAATTTATTTCAAATATATTTGTAGCTCCGAAACCTAACGGAGAAAAAAGGTTTATACTAATTTTAAAATCTTTAAACAAGTTCGTAACAAAAGTACATTTTAAAATGGAATCTTATAAAACAGCCTCGAAATTAATTCCTCGTAATGGATTCTTAGCCAACATAGATATGAAAGAATCATATCTACTTATGCCGTTTTTTGTTAGTGACAGAAAGTACCTAAGATTCGAATTCCAAGAAAATGATTCGTCTGAGCCGATCACTTACGAGTTCACAGCAATGCCGTATGGATTATCGGTAGCTCCGTGGGTATTTACAAAAATATGCGTGAAGTAATGAGTCATTTGAGAAAACAAGGTTTTAAGTCTACTACCTATTAAGACGATCTTCTTATTGGAGATACATATGAAGAATGCATGATTAAGGTAAGAGAAGCTTTGAAGTTATTACATTGTCTAGGTTTTATTGTAAATTTCGATAAAAGTCACATTGTACCAAAAAAGTCAATCAAATTCTTAGGTTTTATGTTCAACACAGAACAGATGTCTATTACGTTACCTGGCGATAAGCGGCATAACATTGCACAGTTAATAAATAGGTACATTAATCTTAAAACTTGTTCATTACGAAATTTCGCTAAACTTATAGGTGTATTGATCGCAGCCTGTCCAACCACAAAATATAGATTCTTATATACAAAAATATTAGAGAGACAAAAGTTTTTAGCCTTAAATAAGTTCGGAGGAAACTATGAGGTGAAAATGAATCTTAATAAGATATTACTAAAAGATTTATGGTAGTGGAAAAATAATATTAATATTATTTCTTGTCCAATCATTACTCAAAATTATAAGTCAGAAATTTACACCGACGCATCTAGGACAGGCTGGGGAGCAGTATGCAAAAATAATAAATATAGTGGTTCATGGACGAACAGTGAAAAAGAAAATCACATGAACTTTTTAGAATTACTCGCGGTTTTGTTAGGTCTCAAAAGTATAGCTAGTGAAGGAAAAGATTGCGCAATATTATTACGTATTGACAATACTACCGCCATTAGCTACATTAATAGGATGGGAGGTATTCAGTTCCCACATTTGAATATTTTAAGTAGAGAAATTTGGCAATGGTGTGAAAAACGCAATTTATGGATATTTGCTTCTTATGTTAACACCAAAGAAAATCAAGCAGATTTCGAGTCCAGAAATGGGCCCTCTCGGATAGCGCTTTCCAACTTATTGTAAATAGTTTCGGGCCCATTAAGATCGACTTGTTCTCAAGTCGAGCCAATGCCAAATGTTAATTATTTGTCACCTGGAAGCCTGAACCTGATGCAGTCGCAGTTGATGCATTTACAATAAGCTGGGCTGACTTGGATTTTTATGCATTTCCTCCCTTTTCTCTTGTATTAAAATGTATACGAATAATCATTGATGATAAAGCCGAAGGGGTTCTTGTATTCCCCTTCTGGCCTTCCCAGCCATGGAGTCAGCACCCACTGCACTCCAGCCTTACCCTGGGTGCCGCGAGGCTCTCCGGGCGTCGCTCAGCCGGCGCAGCTGCCCACCAGAGGCTCTCACGTTGATGCTCGCCTCGCTCGCAGACACTACTGTTCGCCAGTACAACGTCTCATTGAAGTTATGGTTTCAAGAAGTGTGGTTATGAATTAATAGTTTCGAAAAATCCATTCCATTATTTCTTTGATTCTGAAACGAGCAATTTAATAAGGGATGTTCTTACGGTTCATTAAATACACATCGATCTGCATTATCTCTTTTATTAGGAGAAGAGATAAGTGATAACAGTTGTGTTAAACGCCTCTTAATAGGAGCCTATAAAACTAAACATATTAAGCCTAAATATTCATTTACTTGGGATCCAAATTTAGTACTAAATCAACTGTCTTCTTGGTATCCAAATATTAATTTATCATTAGAAAATATTACAAAAAAACTCGTTACATTATTAGCTTTATGTACCGGTCAAAGAGTACAGACATTGTCTTTACTTAAATTAGAAAATATTGTTTTTCAATCTGATAAAGTAAATATTATTATAACAGATATAATCAAGACTTCCGCTCCAAATCGTGAACAGCCCTTATTATCTCTCCCAAACTTTCAAATCAATATCAACATATGCCCAGTATCAACTTTAAAAGAATATATTTTTATTACAAAAAATATCTGAGGTTCAAACTCCGGGAATCTCTTCGTAACATTCAAAGCTCCCCACAGAACTGCATCAAGTCAGACGTTAAGTCGATGGATTAAGCAAACGCTCGCCACGAGCGGCATTGACATGAGCGTTTTAGTGCGCACAGCACACGAAACGCGTCGACCTCAGCCGCGCGCGCGGCCGGTATCAGTGTCGATGTCATTCGAAAAACGGCCGGGTGGACACAAAACTCACAGGTGTTCGCAAAGTTTTACCATCGGCCTTTAGATGATCAACAAAATAACTTTGCTTTGTCGATACTTAATCGAGACATGAACAATACTTAACCTAATATTAAAAATAGTTATTGAATATTACGTATTTTGATATTAAGTAAATTACTACATTAAAAATTATGTGTCTATAAATAGACTATCACTAAGTTTCATTAATTTAAGCTGATTATAATTTCTAGCGACTCAAATAAAGTAAGATTATTTGAAGCTCATTATGTAATAATACTAATTATTAAGTACTATAATAATAAAATATGTAATTACATATTTATATCTTTACTTATTTCAATTCCAAGTATATACCTAAACAAAACTTTCTATCTCTGAAAATCTACCTGTTATATAATATCTGAAGAATGAAGCGACGAAATATAATAGATGATTAAACGAACTTCTAAGTGAAGTTCTATCGCTATTATATGAGTCGCTTCATTCGAAGATATGACGTACCCACCCACCCCAGAACCCATTTAAAAGTTTCGTTTAGGGTCTCTAAAGAATGAGGGCTTGGCGCGAACCGGGTGGATCATGCCACGCGGCGCCCCACCACAGTGTTTTTTTTATGATACTTTAAATTATGCGAAGTTACCTAGTACCTAAAAAGGACTACCTGTTATATAATATCTTCGAATGAAGCGACTCGTATAATAGCGATAGAACTTCACTTAGAAGTTCGTTTAATCATCTATTATAACATCTTCTAGTGCCAATTAGACGATCGCTCGGAAAAAAATGTCGACTTATCTAAATATGTAATATTCCTTAATGTGCGTCGTAATAGCATCAAAAGATAAAACTAATTGTTACCGATAGAAAACACGAAAAAGTGTTTTTTTTTTGCAGCCTTGCTAACGAAGTTACATGAAATTTTTATCATCATCATCCACAGCCTGTAGACGTCCACTGCTGAACATAGGCCTCCCCCAAGGTCTTCCACGTCGCTCGGTCCCGCCATAATTTGGGGGGGAAATGCCGTAATCGCCACGCTTGGCAGGCGGGTTGGCGATCGCAGTGTGGTGTTAATACACACAAAAGGACGCTACTGCCCGTCCTCTGGTTTTTCCCTTAGTCGACTCTTACGACACTCACGGTAAGAGATGGGGTAGCGCTATTCTTAAAATACGCCTGAAATTTTTAACAATTCGACAAAAATGTCCATATAACAATTATTAAAACTTATAAGCAATGTAATTACATAAAGTAAAAGTAAAAATAAAGATGCATTTACTTATAAATGTCAATGGTCGAATAGCTACCCGCTTTAAATGATTTTTTAATTAATGTTTCCCTTAAAATACATTTTAATAAGAAAAAGCAGAAACAGTAGCAGCTATATGAATATATTCCTTTTTTAAACATGGACAATGTATATGAGAACCTAGTTGATTTCAATATTATAAAATAATAAACAAAATAAAATACTCACACAATCACACATGGCCCCAATGTAAGCAGAGCTTGTGTTATGGGATACCATGTATCGAATTAGGGAGGAACCCATTGCGGAATGTTTCTCCTTAAAAGAAAAAAAAAATGTGATACTAATACTAATATCGATAGGCTTAAGGCCTTTTATGTCTTAAATAAAACGTTAAATAAACTAAGTATGCTTAGAAGGCATGTTGCCATTGCGCTAAAAGATCATGTTCGAAATTGAAATATTGAAACCAATTGTCAGAAGTCATACATTTTGCAATATGTATTTGTTTTCAAGTATATTTCTATGGTCGCCTACCTGTAAGTTTAAGTGATTGGATAAATTGGCTCAATGTATTTAAAAAGACTTTCAAATATGAACTAGGAATTAAATTATTTCATTTTAAATGAAAAACATAGTTTTGTAAGTTGAAAAAGTTGTATAAAGTTTTGAAAATATTTCTCCTTGTTTTATTTTAGTTTGTATGTAAGTTACAATCGACTATTGTCTTATTTATTATATTGATATCTTATGATGTGAACCCTTTTGCTATAGTCTGGCTAATTAAAGTAGATAATGAAAAAATCTGGCCCCTCTTAAAAAAGTCCCATCATGTTAACCCCGACTATAGTACGACAAAGATAGATTAAACAAACTGGATTAATTTTTTAATAAAATTATCGTCAAAAATTACATTATTGGTACTGTCCTACTTTTTGATGAGAAGTATATAATTAAAATTATAGGCAACTAGTATTAATCAGGCTTAAAAATAAAACAATAAAATACAATAATTATTTTTATTCATTGTAATCAAAATCTGAATCCAGCATTTCTGAATGGATTGAATCGTCAGAGTTACTGGTATCGCTGTTTCCTACATTGGTTATGAAATTATCAATTTTTTTTTCATATATGAAAATTCCAAAATCTCAATTACCAAAACCACCAACAACCGTTCGATTGACAACAGTGACACCAGAATAAGTTGCCATAGAAAAAGTTGGCAAAAACCTCCATTGTCTTCTTTCGTTAGCCAGACTTTAGAAATACTGACTTGACCTGAGTCCAGTCAGCGCCAAATATATATTCCACTGCTATGTGATAGACGCCTTCAAGGTCCGCTTGGTTTGCGAAAAATACAAACTTTATAACGAATCACAAAATGGCTTTAGGAAAAATTGCTCTACATCTTCTGCTGTCTTTAGCTTTATACAAAAAATATTTGACATTATAAACATCAATAAAGACGCAGTTGGACTTCTTCTTGATATGTAAAAAGCCTATGACAGGATACAATATGATATCTCGCTAAAAAAATATATATAACTTAGGAATTCGTGACACAGCTTATTAATGGTTCTCATCCTACTTACAAAACCGAACACAATACGTAGATATAAAACACTTTGACGATAACACGGCTGAAATAACAAAAATAAGGTCAGATGTACAATACATGGCAGGATCTATACCACAAGGCAGTGTCCTTGGAAGCTTACAAAAAACTTAGATACACCCTGTACTTTATTTGCAGATGACATATCAATGGTAATTCAATGTAATAAAAATGACAACTTCAATAATAAAATTCAAACTGCTTTATCACAAGTCAATAATTGGATAATAAATCATAACTTAGAATAAAACTTACAAAAAACTAAAATAATGCAATTTCGACCACATCAGAGAGAAGCTTTACAACTACAACCAATCTTCAATAATGAGCATTTGGAATGTGTCCATACCTTCAACCTACTTGGAATCAATATCGACACCCACATCAACTTCAAACAACACGTAAAGAGCACGAAGGCTAAATTATCTAGCTTCACTTATGCTCTTCGCGAAATAAAAAACAGCACCAACACCGCTACTATATTATTGACTTAATGAAAAAATCAGTAAAAATAATACATTTATACACCACCTTTGTTTAAAATTCGCATTATGTATGAGATAAACTCCACCTAAAACAAGATATTAATCCCTTAAGATTAAAAAAGGTACCTTACAGGGAATAAAAAATACTTTAATCCTAAGGGTTATAATGTCATTTGATTTTGGAATGTCAATTGGAGCGAAATTTAATAATACCTACATGGACATGGCTGTATGACTAGTTGCTTTGCCTAATTAAAAAATATATGGACTTTAAATTTGGCTGTATAAGTTTGTGTACCTTTGCATTTGGAACGACTACCAAGAAAAAATTTAAAACCCTCGTAAAAAACCTGTATGCGACGATTTCTTTTGCCTTTTGAAAAAGACAAATAAGAAGTAAAATTGCGCGGTTTTTGAAAAGAAAATTTTTTCATAGTTTTTATTTCAATAGTATTCAAATAAATAAAATATGTCAAGCTCGATATACGATTTACCAGAAATATTAAATAAATAAAATCCCCAGACAATCACACCAACTACATGGCCCCAATGTAAGCATAGCGAACTAGGGGGAACCTAGAATATAAATAAATAAATAGATAAACACCCAGACTCGGAACATTTTTTTTTTCTTGTTCCGTGCGGGGATCGAACCCGCAACCACTGGCGTCTGAGGCAGATAGGTTTACCTCATCGCCAAAGTGGTCGTCAGCAAATGAAGCATATTTGATTTTGTATCGTCGATAACATTTTGCCGTGTAAATCGAAGCATTTGTACATGAAATTTTACAAAGATTTCTTAGCTTGGAAAACTAAAAAAGCCGTGAAAATTATTTCGGAGTCATTGCTTTTAATAGGTTGGGGAAAAAGTCTTTTCGCATTATAGTATGTATGAACTTGTAATACAATCTCATTGGCTATAGTATTTGTATCTGGCTGGTTTTGGTATCATTGAAAGTTAAAATTTTAAAGAACATATTAGGAAAATGTGTGATTTTCACTTGTTTTTCGTACTGTCAAGATGAGTGAATCTAATGAAGAAATTCGATACATTTTAATTTTTTTCTACAAAAAAGGTAAAAATGCAACACAAGCCGCGAAAAAAATTTCCGATGTTTATGGACCTAGTGCAGTGTCTGTGAGAGTAACACAAATTTGGTTTAAGCGTTTTCAATCCGGAAATTTTGATGTCAAAGATGCACCTCGCTCTGGTCGCCCTATTGCGGATAAAATGGATGCCATTTTTACGACGTAGCTGAAGAACTGGGAATTGACCACAAAATAGTTTTGGCGAATTTAAAAAAAGCTGGGTACACAAAAAAGCTCGATAATGGGTACCTCGCGAGCTCACTGAAAGAAACCTAACGAACCGTGTACTCATTTGTGATTCTTTATTAGGACGTAACGAAATCGAATCATTTTTGAAGAAGCTGATAACTGGTGATGAAAAGTGGATCACGTACGACAAGAACGTGCGAAAAATGTCGTGGTCACAGACTGTGGCGAAACCCGGGTTAACTCGCAATAAGGTGATGTTGTGTGTGTGGTGGGATTGGAAGAGCATTATTCATTATGAGCTGTTACCACAGGCAGGACTATCGATTCTGAACTCTACTGCGAACAACTTATGAGATTAAAACAAGAAGTTGAGAGAAAGCGGCTGGAATTGATCAACAGAAGGGGTGTGGTGTTTCATCATGATAACGCTAGACCTCACACATCTATAGCCACACAGCAAAAATTAAGAGACATTGGTTGGGAGGTGTTAATGCATCCGCCGTATAGTCCTGACATTGCACCTTCAGATTTCTACCTGTTTCGGTCTCTTCAGAATTCTTTAGGCAGTGTTAGGTTAACATCACGAGAGGACTGCCAAATCCACTCGTCGCGGTATTTTGATGTGAGGTCCCAAAATTTTTATAGCAATGGGATCATGTCCACACCTTCAAGATGGTAAAAGGTTATCGAACAAAATGGTATATACATACTTTAGTTAAATGTCAACAAACTATATTAAAAATGTTTTGAATTTTCTTAAAAAATGCGAAGAAACTTTTTCCCCAACCTAATAGTATATTTTCAACAGTTGTCTGCTACAAGAAACCTAGCAGCCTATGGACTGTTTATTCAATGTTGAAGACAACAGTAGGTAAACAATGAATATACCAAATAGAAATATCACTTTATCTTTACATAACTGGTCAATTGTTTCTAATATTATCTTTAATTTCTAAATTATTAAATACCTAAGTACTTGATTTAATTCCTGCGTTTCATTACCTAATTATCTTACAAGGTGGTGTATAAAGTAGAGTAAGCTCCTCGGGGATAACAGTGTCTTAGTCTTGGGCAGTCTTGAATCCCTCGCTTCAGGATTCTTACCATAATTCCCTCACTTCGTTCGGGAATTAACATCTTAATTCCCTCACTGCGTTCGGGAATTCATTTCGCTCAGGATTCAATATGATGCCCGTGACATAATACACTGCTTTATCCCCTTGATGCATAATCTACTATTATTAAATTAATCTAGCCACAATATTTAATTTACAACTCTCTCTTGTACTTTTGTTTAATCGCGAATTAAAGGTTTTGATTTTTATTTAAAATCCAAGATTAAGTAAAAACCAAGGGAATCCTACTCTTTCATTGCCATACATAAACTAGTTTCATAAGTTTATATTTTATTATTATATAAACTCCAATCATTGTAACTCTATACCTACCACCTGTATTATTATGGAAAGCAATAAATAAATAATAATAAAATAAAATAATAAATAATAACATATTTGCCTATAAAGTAGATTTCATTAGAAAAATTCGCCGAGTAAAAGATGTAATTCCCTTATACTCCTGAGAGTAGCTGCTCTTAATATTTGAATGATGGCAGTCAGATCCTGGAGAACAAAGTGTGACATTCAAAATTTCCAGGCAAACAAGGTATTAAATTGCAACCTTTTTTTTGTATTTACCGTAGCGTGGGATGAATTATACTGTGCACTTTACTGATACAAATGTCGCTTATATACACACCGGCAAAATTAGCGGAACAGAAAAAAAGCAGGATTTTAAAATCTTTTACTTGAGGAACTTTACTTTTAAAACAGATCGATGGGAGACAGCGAATATGGAGACGCAAAGGAGAACGCCACATACAGTCTAATTTTGAACACACAGTGGCTTATGGTGGCGGCTCGATTATGGTTTGGGGAGTCGTATGTTAGGGAGCTCGCACGGAGTTAGTGATAGTCACAGGAGGGACCATGACAGCAGATCTATACATCAGAGACATTTTAGAAGAACATGTTGTACCATTTGCCCCATTTATTGGTGACGACTTTATTCTAATGCAAGATAATGCTCGTGCTCATAGTGCACAAGCGGCACAGGCATATCTGAGCCACGTAGGTATACCGGTGATGCAGTGGCCAGCAAATTCCCCCGATATGAATTCGATAGAGCAGGTCTGGGACTTACTAAATAGAAGGGTTAAATCCAGAATGCCACCCCCCAACAATCTGAATGAACTTGGAAACGCATTACTTGAGGAGTGGGAGCGGTTGCCTCAAGAAATCATCGATAATCTGTAGCATGCCCAGACGAATGGAAACCGTAATCAGAGAAAGAGGGGGAAACACTCGTTATTAATTTTGCTTTAATTTTATTGTTAAATCATTTAATGCTTACTTTTTTTTATTTTTTGTGATGGTTCATAATCATCAAAAAATTTCACTTATTTCAAATTTCTTTATTTTTCAATAAAAGATATGGAAGACTTTTCAAATTCGTTGTTAAAAGATGTTAATCAATTTGTTATTTTGTCTCTAATTACATTTTCGTCAAATATATGCGTTATTATCTCATAGTCTCACTTTTTTTCTGTTCCGCTAATTGCGCCGGTGTGTATATATGTATAAAATGGTGGTGGAGGGGCGTAGCAGGATCTCGGGATCCTTCTATGTTCAGGGGAAAAACAATTGTGTAGAATAAAAATATTTTCTGACGGACAACCCACGTCATCTTTTTATTATTTCCTTTTTTAAATCTTTTAAACGTAATTCTTACATTTGCTGTAAGTTCTTGGTTTGCTTTTATAAACTCAAGACGCACATAAACCTTACGGTACCTTATTATGCAATTACTTTGAGTAAAATATAAGGGATGTAAACTTTCCATATGTAAATGCTAATATATACAACTGTGCTCCAAATCTTCCTTGTTTGATGTCATAGAATGTTCTCGTTTGTGTGTTGAGAGGAACTAGAGCTCATTATTTATAAATTTTCTTCGCTCTCACATCTTTGAGCAGGACATCCCACGACCCGAGGAAGAGCTAGCCTCGCTACCACCTAAGACACATCCATCTGCTCTGGGGATAATTCGGCCTGGTAGAAAGTGACTTCCAACTCCAACGCCATCACCACACCCCAGAGAATACACTCGTTATTGTATATTTTATTATATAACTATAACTATAAATGACTCGATAAACTAACGATAAAAATGTTAGTGAAGTTGGTTTTATAATGCTCTGCATTTCATAATACCCCTTCACAATAGATCACACGAGGTATAGAGTCCGAAGACCTCATTCATGCTCTAATTTTTATCAGAGCTTCATCAGTATCATACATACCTATATTAAAACTCGCCTGAGTGACTGATAGACAACGTACAGCCATAACTACTAGGCGTAGAGAGCTGAAGCTTAAACTTACATTCTTAGAGAGATGTAGAGGTAGGAGTGCACCAAGGAAAGTAACCCGAAATTCCCACGGGAACGAAAATCATATGACTTTTACTTCAGCCTTAAGTTGTGAATAAGTTTGTATGAAAAACTTATTCTCTGAGTGCACTGATGTGAAACTTGGTAAAAAGGTTCGTCAATGGGTGTCTGGTTAGAAAATTAAAAATAATTATTTATATTCCAACATTTACACCACATTATCCAGGCCAAATAAAGTTTTCTTAAGAATTTATGCTATGGATACTAGATTGACAATAATTATTCGCGTACGGAGTCATGAGCAAAAGTTAAACGTTGTACTCATGAAAAAACTCCGAAGGCCTCGACGTTGATGTCGCACAGAATTGTATAAAAGGAGAAACGGCTTACAGATGATAAAACAAAAACTTTAAAGTTCTGGTTGCTTACATTTTCACGATACAAATTAATTCTTAAATTATCTCCTAAACGAGTAAACTGATTTACATGATTCAACTTGATAAATTAGTTTTATACCCAGAGCTTTCATTTGACATCAAAATCGTTACGATATCTTAACAAACAGAAAATCACATTTTCAAGTTGCTCTCGTAATTATCCAATTTGAAATCAGAGTCCCTTTGATGTTATCATTTCACGGATTGCGACGAGTAGGCTACGAGCGTCACGCACACAGGAGCAAATCTCACTCACACAGGCGCAATTCGTGCTCGCGAGCGGTGCTCGCGCAATTAGGACGGGCGCACGAACGCCCTTCCAAATTGAGCATCGAGCATTTTTTGATGTTCAAAAAACAGAAAATGTAAGGATAGCTTAGAGCAGGCCACGAGCGCGCTCTACTGCTCAGTTCGCGCTCGAGAGGCGTCCAAATCATTACTAGTTGCATTACTAGCAATTTTTACGCACCCGAAACTCATAGATAAGTTTCGTCGTCCACGCGAACGAAGCCGCGGGCACAGCTAGTTTATAATATAATTGTCCAAATCATTTATCGAACCGTGACGATACGCCATATTCAACGGTTTCACGTACGGTTTCGTTTCGATAGCACAGTAATGATAACACTTAATTGGCCACTTTCTCGATGGGTAAACCTATCTGCCTCAGAAGCCAGTGGTGGTGGGTTCGATTCCCGCAAGGAACAAGAAAATAAACAATATATGTACCTATTAACATATAGGTACAGTACCCTAGTTCGCTATATGGTATCTCACACACAACACAAGCTTTGCTGACTTTCAGGCCATGTAGTTAGGGTGTGATTGGGATTTTATTTTATATATTTTTTTTTATAATTATCTGAAATAAATAAAAACTACAATCGGCTTATGGCAGCCTATCAATTTCAAAATATTGAGATTCATAGAAATACGTTCATTTGTCGACTGTACACGTTTATCCGAGTTCGGACCATGTTACGAGGTTTAGATAAGCTTGCGACACTCGATGCCGATCATAAAGGAACAAACCATTCTGCGAGTGGATGTTTCTCGTTCGAATTTGAAATATTTAATTTCCCATTTTATTAACTTCGAAGTTCAAATACTGGTTTATTTTTCCTTTTAAAAATAGATAGTAGTTTTTTTTAAGATGGTTAACCTAAGGTTAGCGTTTTGTTTTGTGATTTTGTCGTTAATAGACAACAGCATGGCTTCCAGGGCGGTGAGAGTCATGTCGTCGATGGCGGAAGCGTTTCAAGCCCACGAGGTGGTTCCAGATGTGGTGCCTATGGTACCGGACGACTTAGCGACGATCACGGTAAGTTTTTTTTTCTACATATGGATTATATTTGTAAAGCTTGTCTTACCGGCCAGTTATAATTTTAGCTAAGTAAAATAAAAATACAAAACCGATTTTATGATCGTTTTGATAAATTATGATGAATTAATTGATTTGATTTTTTTATTAAAAACGCGCTTCCATGAATGAATGTGCGACAGAGATCTTTAATTTGTGAAAGAAATAAGTCGTTTTGCGAAGGGATTTCCCTATATGCCAACTGATTGATAATTGTTATGAGTCAATGATGTTGTTGTCGTTTTAGTATAAAAACTAGTGACTGAAACGTTACGTCGAAACGTTGAGTTAAAATCAAAACTAGGTATAATTAAACGTGTTTAAAATCCCATTTAAAACGAATATTACATGTGATATTAAATGACCTAAAAATTTAGGAAAATATTAGGCGTGAACCTTATTCGAATGATAACCAAAATACAAGTAGTTACGCGCGGTTTTGCCCGAGTAACTTTAGCTCCCACAGAAATTTCTTAATTTTACCAGAATTAGGCCATAAAATAGGTAATTTAGCGATAGACACACAAACTCTTCATTTTTCTTTTTTTATATTAGTAAAGATTTTTCTATCTATATATGTTTGTCATACTTTCACGCAACAGCTGCTGGACAAATTAGACGATATGAGGTACCTACATGCACAGGTAGACCGTGTCCTAGAAAATATTATAATTATAATATCGGGTTATATGCCATTGCGGGATTATTTGGGAATTAAATGCAACGAAGCCGCGGCATCAGCTTGTTATCAATAAGACCAGTAAGACAAGATTTCGTAAGATTTTGTAAAAGTGTCAGAGAACTTATCTTTGAAGTGTTTTATCTTACGGAAACAGTATTTTTTTATCAAATCCATTGCACAATATTTACAACCTTTTTTAATGAGCCCAGTGCTGGTCCATTATTCTCTCCCCTGGCTGACGAGGAGGTGTACCCAGTGCCCGTTGGTCGATGTCAGAATTTTCAGGATGCCCAAATGGCCTCTTACCAACCCTGTCGGCTACTGTATGATAAACGTGGTGATTACTTTGGTTAATTACTATTATAATAATAGTAATTAACTCTTTATTGTACAACTATAAATGTAAAGAAAATCTACAGAACAACAAATTTAGGTTAGAGATAGGAGGTTGTCTTATCGCTAAAAAGCTATCTCTTCCAGACAACCTTAGGGTAGAGGATTTCATATGCGTTAAAGGGTGTCATGTCGTACAATAGTATAAAAATATATAATAAGTGTACCTACAATCATTTAAAATCTATTGCTTAGGTATCATCCACACTGTTATAAATGGTGGTCCGATCGTCTGGAAGGCCTTCAAGCCTCCAAACAAGAACTCCAACCAAGGTCACGCTAAGCCACGCCCCAAATCGTCAGTGCGCTTTGATGTGCTCTCGTTGGCAACATCTTCGCGATTTATTTTATTTTATTTTTATTTATTTTATTTCAAAAGGAAAACTTACAGCAAGTAACAATTAAATAATGATAGTACATAAAGAAGGAAGGCTAGGAAGAAGTTTTCTCATACTATAAAAATATAGAATTAAAAACATTTATCAAACAGAAGACAACGCTTTAGCTTTCACTTGTAAATAAAATTTTTATACATTAATAATTTTATATTTTATACACTAAAAAAACATTTTATAAGCGAATCATAAGCATATACAAAAATCAACAAAAAAAGAGAATGACATGGGCTTACTCACGACGCTCTGCGCTTAAAAAGAATTGCAATGGCAGTTTTGTATGCAATTGAGGATGTAAAGAAGGAAAGGTTGAAATGCAGGCTAAAAAGCTACAAAACTAGTTACATAGTAGAATATACAATGACAAGCGTACACACAGTCGTAAACATAGACATAGATCTACGTGGATAACGCAAATGCATGTACTTTGCGTGTCTGAACCCCGACAAGGCGTCAAGGTTGGTCGCCTCTAGACTTAATCCGCGCCTATGTATGTCTGTTAGAAAATCGATTCCACAATATCGATATCGTTCCTAATAATTGATTTCATCGGTGGCACCGGTGTCTCTGAATCTGTTTGTATTTCCCAATAATAAATATCAGCTGTGACTTCACAATAGGTCTTAAAAAGTGGGCACGCTTGGTTTCAATACCAATCGTGACACTTGCGTTGTCTAGGAAGATGTACGTCTGTGTTTCTAAACACCGCCGTTTAGATAGAACCCGCCAAGGTCATGCATAATTTGGTTGTCAACAGCCATCTTCACTGTTGTAAACTAGCAAGGTCACCTTGGTTTGATGTTTTGTTTCCAACAGTGTAGCTGGAGCTTTAATATGAGCAAAACACAGAAGTTGTCATGAAAAATTTATAATCGGCGCCGCCTACCCTTATACAGTCCCGAACTTTTTCTAATCTACTCCACCGTAGCATACAGACGGGAGTAACTATGCCAAGGCGGCGGCGCGGCAACTTCCCATTCCATAAGGTTAAAGTGCTAGATTTCTTTTTGTGTCGTGTTCAACTTGTCGACCAATTTTATTAATTAAATATTTTACGGTAGTTTTACATACCCGATTTTTTTCTTTAAAGCAAAAATCTGTAAGTAATTGATTCTGATTTTAAGTGTTCGCTACTCTCACTGCTCGACGTAAGTACCATATTTTATAAATAAAAACTTTCATTCAAAATAAGATTTCGCGAAAGACAGTAGCACGCCTGTCAGAATAGTCGGATAATCCTACAAATATTTCAGTAATGAGTTATATTGTGTCGGGAAACAAACAAAACGAAAAGAAGCGTTACTCATAAAACACGATAGAATTAATCACTGGACAGTTACTTAGTACCGAGTCTGTGGGCTTGGGTATAACCCTTGCTTAATTACAACAAAATCTTAATTCGCGAGTCCGTTCCGTCAGTTACTACATTGGTTGAAAAGTTCGCGGCTTGGCCATTAAAAAAAAAACTTTTGTTATTTTTTCTGCCGTCATTTTGAACTGTCATTATTCAATTGTCAGCCCGCGAATTTTCAATTTGATATCTTGTTTAAATAAAATTTTACGAACAATATAAATACGTGTGTAGAACAAATTTTCACTAATGGAGAAATTTGAACAACGTCCTGTGATTAAATATTTGTTTAAAAAAAGATTAACACCAAAGGAGATCCATGATGACATGCAAACAACATTAGGGGAATCTGCCCCGTCTTATACCACTGTGAAAAAATGGGTTGCAGAATTTAAACGTGGACGAGAGAACATCGAAGATGACCCTCGCTCCAGCAGGCCAATGACGTCTACGACCGAAGAAAACATCAATAAAGTGTGTGATCTCATATTGAAAGACCATAGATTGACTATCAGAGAAATTGCAGACACTATAGGCATCTCATATGAACGAACGCAAAACATCATTGTCCATGAACTCGGCTATTCTAAGGTTTCGGCTAGGTGGGTCCCCAGATTGCTTTCAGTAGAGCAAAAGCGAATTCTCACGATTTCTCGCGACTGTTTGGAGATGTTCGAGGCTGATCCACAAGGTTTTCTTGACAGATTTGTGACAATGGATGAAACCTGGGTTCACCACTATACCCCAGAATCAAAACAACAATCCAAACAATGGAAAAAATCAGGTGAACCAACTCCGAAAAAAGCAAAGGCAATTCTGTCGGCTGGCAAGGTGATGGCATCAGTTTTTTGGGATGCTAAGGGTGTCATTATGGTGGACTACCTTCCAAAAGGCGAAACAATAAACTCTGCGTACTATAGAACCCTTCTGCGCCGTTTACGTGAAGAAATTAAACAGAAACGCCCAGGATTACTGAGAAAGAAAGTGTTGTTTCACCAGGACAACGCCCGAGTCCACACGTCTGTCGAGTCTATGGCTCAAATTCGTGATTGTGATTTCGAATTGTTGCCACATCCAGCTTATTCTCCTGATTTGGCACCTTCGGACTTTCATCTGTTTCCAAACCTGAAAAAACACCTCGGTGGGCAGAAATTTTTAACGAATGAAGAGGTCGAAGCCACTGTTAATCTGTATTTTGAAGACCTTGAGGAATCTTTTTTTAAAACAGGTATGGAAGCTCTGGAAAGCAGATGGAAGAAGTGCATAGAGCTAAATGGAGATTACATCGAAAAATAAAAATATTTTTGTATGTACTTTATTCTGTTTTCTTGACTAGGCCGCGAACTTTTCAATCCACCCTCGTACTTTACAGTTACAATGCCAACTCAATTAATACAGAGCTACTATCGACCGTCAGTCCGAGATACGTCCGCGCACCTAGCCGTCCTAACCGTATCTGTAATCATCCTACTTCAAGATATAACCTATGGCGCTGCAATAGAATGTCAGTCATTCATTGCATTTAGCGCCCTCTTTAACAGTGCTACCAACATACTTCCGTTACCATGAAGTCATACTAACAACTTAATATCGCCAACTTATCGTTAGCTCCGACAATTGAATGATGATAAATGTGTAGTGTTTAGTAAATTATGATTTCATTATTTACACCCAGCAAATGCATCGCATAGTATCTGGGAAATGTTATTTCATTTCGTATTTTTTTTTAATATGTCTCTTCCTATACGCTGCTCCGCGTTGCTTGTTTGTGTGACTATGGCAGCGCTAGTTTTCACATATTTTTGTTTACCATTTTTTTCCTGTATATCAGCTTTTTTATCGATACTATTCTGTGCAACAACCCTAGCGGTCTAGAGTAAATATTTTGACGCGAAAATTTTACAAAAATATAATATCTACTTTACTTGGTTGCATTGAATTTTAGCCTAATGCAAATGAAATAAGATACTATTTCTAATGTTTTAAACTAAAGTAAAAACGAGGCGTTTTTTGCGGGCGATAGGCTGACTCCCTGTCACTGCAATAGTCTCTCTCCATCATTATAATACCTCGAAATTTGTCAAACGTGACATCAGATGGTTTGATGACCTCTGGTGTTCTGCCTACCCCATAAGGGATACAGGCGTGAAGTATGTATGTATGTAAAAACGAGGAATCTGATTGGCTGTTTTTCTGTAATGTAGTGTATGGACAACGGCTTCTTTGTGTGCGTTTGGTGACTTCGGTTCCCATACATTTTTTCTTTGTATACCATTTCCATAGGTTTTCCTTATTTCGTGGATAATAGTAGTGTAGGATCGGCTTCAAATAAATGAAACACAAAAATGGATTGGATACTGGAAGAATTTCCCCAGAAACGAATACCTTAGGCACAGTACAGATATCTACAGTAATTCAACTTCATACAAACGGATGTAACGCGAGCTATACCTACACGGCTCGATTTCGGCTTGCGCTCGGCATGCGGCCAGTCGCGAGTCTCTACATACCGAATTGATTGATCTTTACGTTAAATTGCGGATCGTTTATACTTTAAAATTTAATAATTCATCTTTTCGTGCGTCTCAGTTGAGGCGCATGTATTTTTCGGTCGCTAATTTATAAGACCGATTTGTTATTCAAACGTTAACATGGTTTTTGACACAAAACGTATTTTTGTTGAACACTTCCTATTCAATTTACAAAGTATTTTATTTGTTTATATAAAAAAGGTATATTTGCAGTCATGGAAGTAAACACAAAGAAGGCAAATGTAATTTAAACCCTTAAGGCAGACAGCCCTATCACATGTAAACGGACCGCGGAGCTGTAGGCATTTATTTCAAAGATGCGGCCGAGTTGAATTACTGTAGATATCTGTACTGTGCCTTAGGTATACACGTTTACAAAAACAATTGATAAGAAATTGTCACTTTAACATAAATAGGGGCGGACCCTGCAACTAATTAAGGCTGATTTATTGCGTATATTTTACATTTTACCTCGACGTTTCGGTGTTTGCAGACCCTGTGGTCACGTCGCAATCAACAAATTGGTTGCATTACATGTAACATTACGTGTTACATTACATTATATTAATGTTTATCCGTAATTACAGGCACACGTAAAAGGTGCTTCGAAATAATAAAATAATGTTTTGCACCCAACAGATTAAGTACGACAGCGGCCTTGAAGTGAATTTAGGCAATGAGCTGACTCCGACCCAGGTCAAGAGTACCCCTAAAGTGAACTGGCCCCACAAACCTGACAAATACTACACCCTCATTATGACTGGTAAGTTTATTTTTTTGTGCTGTCATCTTCGACCTCATTTTCACTCAGGCTGCAAACTGGACGGCAGCGAAAGCGGCGCGGGCAGGGACGCGGGGAATCTGGGCCGTTCTCGACACCAGCGGGCAGCGGAGCGATTGTCGCGGTTTCATACAAACTTAAAACTTTCTATCATGTCGCCGAAATCGCTGCCCGCGCCGCTGTCGCTCACGCTGTCGCTGTCGCTGCCGCCCTGATTGCAGCCTTACTTAGTCATCGATAGAAAAAAGAAAAAGTGTTACGTGAAAAATTTTTGTCACGTAGGCTTATAATCATACCACCCCGGGGTGTCGTTTCCCGCTTTGTGGTAGGATCTCGTGAGAGTCTGCCTGGCTAGGGACCACCCGCCATATTTTTTTTTTTTTGTTTTTCCGCCAAGGAAATCGTTTGGCACCCACTAAAACAAGCTTTAACCAGTAAAGCAAGCTTTAGCTGGAGGAGGATGAATCCTGTTACGGACGAATGGGCATTCTATAAGCTGTTAACACCAGTGGCTAACGGAAATAGAATGCCCAGACAGTGTGGTGACTCACTCAGTGAAGCTGAGCATACCCACTAAACATCCCCCTTTACTGACTCACCTTGATTGAGGCCATTAGTCTTCATCGGAGCGACAGCCAATTGGAGAGAGAGGCTGCGCAGTGAGCGGCATCCGGACGGCTGCCACCAAAAGGAACTGAAAGCGAGAAATTCAGAAGCTAAGACTAGCAGAAATGACAAAGCTGAAACTAAGAGATTATCTAGAGTGATCAGACTCACTCTGAGATAGGAATGCTGGAAAGTTTCCGTTTAGAAACGTTGAGCTTGCTGGAGTTTCCTGATAAGGGGAGCGAACTTGGTTAGGACCGGAAGAGCACCGTTGAAACCCTCTGGGCTGGCGTCAAGAGCAGCGCCGAAAGCCAGGATCTCGTCGATGGGAGCGAGCTGGATCCAGAACGCCATGCGGTCTTGAGACCCTTTTGCGTTCTGGCACTGGGAAGCCGATTTGGCGGCCGGTTGCGATTGAGTCGCGTCCCGGCTGCGCTGACCTGAAACGAAAGAGGTGAAGGCCTTGGGAGCCTTTGAACTGACTGGAGGGGCGTCCGAGCTTGGCTGCGGTCGTTCTCTCCAGTTCTCGATGGGCTTCACGGTAGCCCTGGCAGCACGCGGTGCCTTGGAGCAGCCGCGAAAGTTTGCTGTGTGGCCTGACTGGCCGCACAAGACGCAGGACGGAGCAGTGGGCGATTCGGGAGTGCGAGAGCACTCCTTAGTCCCATGCGGATCTAGGCACTTGACGCACCTAGGGGAAGCAAAACAGTTTGCCGCCGCATGACCATACAATTGGCAGCGGTGGCACTGACCTTGGAAACCACGCTTGTGTGGAGCTTTGACTCGGATGTTGGAGAGACCGCACACGGTGAGCTTGCCTCTGAAAATGGACTGCCCTTGCGGGCTCCTCGCTAGGATTACTAGCGCCAGTGGGAACTGCTTGCCTCGGTGGCTGTGCATTTTGTGCGTCAGTGTGCGTACTCGAGCTTCTTGTCAGCAAGAAGCCGAGTGAAATTCCTGAAATCAGAAATTGAGCAGACAACGACCTTAATAGAGTCACCCACATTGGATGCCTTACTATACTGGATCTTCGGGGTGTGCGTTCCGCAGAGAGCTGAGACCTCGGTCCAGCGGCTCTTGTCCCGTAGAAAGACGGGGGGCGGAGACTTGACTTTCGGCGGAGCCGAATCTGATTGCGACGCAGGCTGGGACGCTGGGATCGCTGTAACAAAAGGCGCAGGGGCAGACGCCGATGCAACATTTTGCGGAGCAGGAACAGCGGCTGGAGCAGCTGAAACGGATGGAGATAAAGTCGAAGAAGCATCTTTCTTCTTCTTCTTTGATTTTGATTTTTTGCGAACCTCGGTGAACGGAGCAGGAGATTCTGGAACTAATGGAGCGGAGTCGGAATCACTGCCCGGTGGGGTAGTTTTCCGTTTGCATGCGGAAGACTTGACCGACATGAAATCTGACATAGTATCGACAGGCTCGACATCTGGGGACGCCGGAGAATCTGTTGGGAAACTAAGAGAAGGCGGAGTGGCCGGGAGGGACGCGGTGGAGGCCTGACTGGCCGGGAGGGTAGCGGGTTGGAGTGCTGCGACATGCTGACTTACTAACGCGTACAACTGTTGGATAGTAGACTGAATTTCGATTTGGAATTGATGGAATTGATAGAGACTTACCGGTTCCTTGGGCGTTCGGAGCTCATCGGACCGAGCCCCGGATTCGGTGGGGGCCTCCATCGAACCCGGGGAATCTGAATTTATTCTGAAAGGAAGCCTATTCCTAACAAGAACCTACGTGCCGGTGAACGGCGATATGGCTGCACAAACTGCGCTGTAAAGAAACGACCTAGTACGGACCTATTGCCGGTGAATGGCGGACGATCAGGCTTAGTTGTTACGGTTACGTATCCACCTGACCAGCGATGCTTCGGCCGGCAGCAGTCGGGTCCGCCCTGAAAAGGGCAGATGAATTAGCCCCGACACCACACAGCCTCTACAAGAGAAAACTTTCCGAAAGAGCTTAACTTGGCACCTTACCCGCACGAGTGCGGGGGAGGGAACAAGGGCAGCGCAATACGAACACTCGGGAGCGGCCGCAGACACGACCGTTCGGGAGCGATCGCAAACGGGAAGTGAGGACCCGTCATATAAAATCTGGCCCCAAATATAGCGCTACGGCGCCGCGGTGCGGTGCGGCGTTAGTAACGTGTTTCTCAATATATTATGAAGAGTAGGTACGAAGGATTTTTAAATGACTGGTGTGGTATGACGTCAGTTTTCTTAACGTAAGTAGAATGTATATTATCTATCTGCTAGTCGATGAATGTCTATCACCACTTCAAAACGTCAATCTGTTGAGTGTCAAAAAACTCATCGATCATGTTTTAAGATCAGATAACGGAGGAGTTCTTACAACCGGATACTTTATAGTACCTAATCCTTTTGATATGAATTTTATTTTACAGTTCCTATCTTTTAGTTTATCTGAAGCACAAAATCTTTTTATTTACCTATCTGAAATACATAAAAAAATCGTTAAGTATATTTTTTCACCCTTACCTAATGAACGTCAGAAAACACCTATAAGAAAACACTAGGTATTTCTGCTTTAATCCGCCCATCTTTTATTATCATTAGATGTGATTACGATCAAACGTGCCAGCGCTAACGATAGATTAGCGATATACAAGTGCTTGTATGACTTCATGGTAGCGGAAGTACAATATTATAGATGGCGCTAAATGTAATTAATGACTAACGGCCTTACTTATAAAATCAGCTAATCAACATCTTACTGAGTACTTAACTAATCACTTCTTAAATCCTTAATTAATTTACTCATAAACGTTGATTAGTCGGTACTTAACTTATGAACGCTTAATGCAAAGAAAAAAATCTGCTCATCAATTCTTTAAAATATAACTACTATTATTATGGTCTGAAATAAATGATTTTATTATTATTATTATTTGAGATGTTACTTAGCAACTGATTAACGCTAAGCAACGTTTATGAGTAAGATTTTTTCTTAATTGGCTCTTAAGTGTTGATTAAATTTTAATTAACGTTTATAAGTAAGGCCGTATTTGTTTACCGAAGCCTATAAAAGCATTGCTCTGAGTGATGGTAGGGATAAGTTTTTGGTGGTGACGCTGCCGCTTTGGTTGCTGCCCTTCTTAAGTTAAGTACATTGTTTATTATATTGTAATCGTTATTGGAATTGATATACTATGTTGATGATAAAGTATTAAAGACCAACTTATTCATAAGTATAAATATTGTATATGGTTAGTTATAAGAAAGTGTTATTTGTGAAACTGATATTTAAAGAAATGATTTCTGTTGAGTTTCTTGCCAATTAGTACTTAATGTAATGTTGCCCCTTTAGTTTATAATTAATATAATTACTTAATGTATTATTTTAACATTGTATGTAATACATTGAAAAAGTATAATTGACTTTGTTATCGTGGATGAACGGTTAAGAACGAAAGTGTACCGTGGAGTGAATGTTAAAAGCGACCATTTTCTTGTGGTATCACGAATGGCAGATCTGCTAGAAAAATGGCGACATCGCCCACGGGTACGTAGGTATGTCTGGAAAGAAAAGAGTGAAAGTCGAAAATTTACAAGAAGAGACTGTTCGTGAAAAGCACAAGTTCGAATTGAAAGAAAGTTGGGACCGCTATTGAATGACGAAGACTGCAAGATAGAGGAATATTTTAGTAGATTTAAGAATGGTATTGTAGAAACGGCTACACAAATATGTGGGGTAAGTGTGAAGAAGAATGTGAGGGGAGATAAGAACGAGGGGTGGGATGATGAAGTGGAAGGTATTGTACTAGAAAAGAAGAAAGCGTGGATAGACCTACCAGCTATAAGAGGCAGAAAGAGATTGCGAGATGACTTGAATAATGATGGAAGAGTAGCAAAATAAAATTACGATAGATTAAGAAAGACTGATAGATATGGTGAGCAAAAAGAATGGCTCAGGTTGCACTCTGGCTGAGACGTAACTTGCTTACGCTAAATACCTCAAAACTTAAAGATACATGACAGCGACAAATTGTGCGATCCACACTGTAACTGCCCAACAATAACCAAAGTCTCAAATATAAAGTATTTAGGTATCGTGATTGATCAGTGTCTGTGTTGGCATCCACATCTAGAGCATGTGAGTGGCAGGATAAGAAAACTGACTTGGATTTTTAAGACTTTGAGACATGTGGTGCCTAAAAACCAAACAAACGACGCGAAAAATAATTCACAGAGCCTTCTAAATCAGATATACACCTTATTAGTGGAATCTGTAATATCATATTGCATAGCTGTATGGGGCGGATCAGCAAAAACTAAAATAATTGACGTGGAGCGAGCACAACGCGCTCTGATAAAGACAATGTACTTCAAAAATAGACGATTTGACACGTATAATCTATATTTAATTAGTGACTTACTGTCAGTCAGGAAACTTTACATACGACAAACTATTTTAATAAAACACAAAACAATACAATATAATTTCGACATAAACTCAAAGAGAAGGAGGAACTTTACATCTTATATTCCTAAAATAAACACAAATTTAGCCTATATGCAGTATCATATGCGATCAGCTGTATTATATAATCACGCAAATAAAGTTCTAAATATATATAATAAGGCTTACTACGAATGTAAAAAAAGAAGTAACCAAATGGTTAAAGTCACTAAGTTATGAGGATACTGAAAAATTGCTAATATCTACCATTTAGCACACGGGGGTTGAAACACACATACCTACACAAAACACACAAACATACAATTTCATTTTAGGTTAGAACACTCATACTCACACTTACATACACACACAATTCAAGTTGATTAAAATTTCAAATTTGATTTTTAGCTCTAACTTGTATGTAATGCATTCATTATATTATTTTATTGTTCTGAAATAAAAACAATGCAAATACATTTTTAAACATAGCTTAATTTTACAAGTTAATTCTATAAAAATGACAAACCTAATTTAATGACTGAATGTTATCTATTGACACAATATTAAATAAAAATCGTTATTGTAATTATTATTTCCCTTTAGTTTTTAAATTAATCTTTAATGTATATGTTATCGCCTAATATAATTTTAATTGTTGCATTTGAATAAAATCCTATGTTATTGTAATTTTTCTTTGTTAAGTTAATTGTGGTTTTCGCTAAATATAATTTTGAGCTTTGTATTTATTTTAATTCAATTTTTTAAAACTTAATGGAATCTACCAAATTGTTTAATTGATCAAATTCTTATTTAATTCAATCTAATTTTACTTATTTAGCTAATATATTTTCAATTGTAACTATAATTTGTGGAAGAGCGGGGTCTTCAAACACAGGCATTTTATGTCTAACTGAAGACATTTGTAAATAGAATAAGAATATGGAAATAAATGATTATTATGATTAGTACCATTTCTGTAAATTGGCCATACATTAGTTTATCTCATAGTCAATTATTGTTTGTGTTCTTGTATGACCTCACATTTAGGGCCCCAGAACGGCCACATTGAGCCCATAAAACGCCAATTAAACCTCTGTCTCTCAAATATCTTTTACAGTTTGCCCGGGAAGAGAAGCATTCTATGTTTTTCTTTTGCTCCCAGTCCTTCATGGAAGCAAGTAAAACAAGTCTCTGAAAAAAAACCGTTGATTACAGATCCGGATGCGCCATCCCGAAAGGAGCCGACCTTCCGTGAGGCGAAACACTGGATTATGGGCAACATTCCCGGCGACCAAATAAACCAGTCGCAAGTGTTTTTGCCGTACATCGGATCGGGCCCGCCCGTGGACACCGGCCTGCATAGATATGTGTTCTTGGTCTTCGAGCAGCCCGACAAACTCAAGTTTACCGAGACCGAGCTTAGTGACCCGTGAGTTATCTCCAGAAAGATGGAATTATATTTATTTCACAGCTGAGGATCACAAAACCACGAAGTCTCGATTAAAGAAACAAAAAAAAAACAAGAAATCATTTTTTTAAAATGTAAGTTTAGGTATATACATTCAACCAAGCAACCGAGTCAATTCTTAGTAACTCGTAAGCTATTTATACTCTGCGTTTTTAAAAGGTCACTTATGTCTGTCTAATAACAAGTTTGGATCCTGTCTGAATAGAGTCAGCCTAGAATAGTTCTACTGCCCCTGAATAAGTGTACCATGGCTAAAACAGCCCTACCGTTCCTGGAAATCATGATGTGGCTTAGAATATTCCTTCCACCCCTTGATAAACCGTTGTAAGAGGCGACCAATCCTCACCTCCCCTCAAGAAGGCGACGTACTTCTCATGGCTTGACTGGGTCACGGCAACACCCAGCGACCCTCTCATGGCTTGCCTGGGTCACGGCAATACCCGGCGACCCTCTCATGGCTTGACTGGGTCACGGCAAGACAAGGCAACCCTCTCATGGCTTGAATGGGTCACGGCAATACCCGGCGACCCTCTCATGGCTTGACTGGGTCACAGCAGCACAAGGCAATCCTCTCATTGCTTGACTGGGTCACGGCAACACCCGGCGACCCTCTCATGGCTTAACTGGTCACGGCAACACAAGGCGACCCTCTCATGGCTTGACTGGGTCACGGCAACACTCGGCGACCCTCTCATGGCTTGAATGGGTCACGGCAATACCCGGCGACCCTCTCATGGCTTGACTGGGTCACGGTAACACAAGGCAACCCTCTCATTACTTGACTGGGTCACGGCAACACCCGGCGACCCTCTCATGGCTTAACTGGGTCACGGCAACACATGGCGACCCTCTCATGGCTTGACTGGATCACGACAACACCCGACGACCCTCTTATGTCTTGACTAGATAACGGCAACACTTGACGTCCCTCTCGTGGCTTGACTGAGTCACGGCAACAACCGGAGACCCTCTCATGGCTTGACTGGGTCACGGTAACTCCCGGCGACCCTCTCATGGCTTGACTGGGTCACGGCAACACCCGGAGACCCTCTCATGGCTTGACTGGGTCACGGCAACACTTGGCGCCTCTTACACGGCTTGACTGAGTCACGGCAACACTTGGCGACCCTCTCATGGCTTGACTGGGTCCAAGCAACACCCGGCGACCCTCTCATGGCTTGACTGGATCACGGCAATACAAGAGGACCCTCTCATGGCTTGACTGGATCACGGTAACACCCTGCGACCCTCTCATGGCTTGACTGGGTCACGGCAACACCCAGCGACCCTCACATGGCTTGATTGGGTCACGGCAACACCCGGCGATCCTCTTATGGCTTGACTGGGTCACGGCAACACTCGGCGACCCTCTTATGGCTTGTATGTTCCAAATTTCAGATCTGTGCGCCCTAGTAGTTATGGCTGTACGTTGTTTGTCAGTCACTCAGTCAGTAACGGAACAGTTTTATAAGCATCGATTTCTCTTTTGCAGATCCGGAGAAAACCGTCTATATTTCAAGACCGCTGAATTCGCAAAGAAGTACCATCTTGGCGCCCCGGTAGCCGGTAACCTGTTCCAAGCTCAATACGACGACAGCGTGCCAATTCTGTACAAACAGATGGGCGAATAAGCTGTAGCTTGATAACTGAAATTACGTTGCTTTTCGTGTGGTGTTTTAGTATAGTAGTAAATAAATAACATCTTCTAGTGCCAATTAGACGATCGCTCGAAAAAAATTGTCGACTTATCAAAATACGTAATATTTCTTAACATGCGTCGTAATAGCATCAAAAGATGAAACTAATTGTTACCGATAGAAAACGCAAAAAGTGTTTTTTTTCTTGCAGCCTTGCTAACAAAGTTACATGAAATCTTTACCAATTCGACAAAAATGTCCATATAACCATTAATAAAACTTGCAATGTCATTTCAGTATATTTCGCGGATGATCTTTTTTTTTCATAATAAAAACGCATTTACTTACTTAGAAATGTCAATGTTCTAATACCTGTCCGCTTTATATGATTTTTTAAATAACGATTCCTTTAAAATACATTTTAATAAGCAAAAGCAGAAACAGTACCTAGTAGTTATATGAATAAATTCCTTTTTTAAACATGGAACGGTGGGCAATGTATATGAGTAACTAGTTGGTTTCAATATTATAAAATAATAAACAAAAAAAAATACCCACACAATCACACATGGCCCCAACATAAGCATAGCTTGTGTTATGGGATACCATGTATCGAACTTTTATTCACCTTAAAAGAAATAAAAAAAAAAAAGTTTTCTCTGCGATAATATTAGATAGAGGCTCGAAATACCGTGGGTATTTCATCACGTGATACTAATATCGATAGACTTAAGGCCTTATATGGCGCGGGGTTTCTAGACAGCTGTAAGCCAATATTTAAAAACTTAAGAATTCTACCGTTGCCTTGTTTGTATATCTATGAAGTCAGCTTATTTGTAAAAAAGCACCCAAATCTGTTCCCAACTAACCGAGAAATGATTTCTGGTTGCAAAAGGCATGCTGAAAAATTGTATACACCTGCCCAAAGATTAACACAATTTCAGAAAAATATTGTATGTATGGCGGTTAAGATATTTAATAAATTACCAAAGACAATAAAAAAATTACCATTTAATAAATTTAAAATTAGTTTATTTGATTTTTTGATGAGTAGATTGTATTATTCTAGTAATGAATTTTTAAATGACAAATTTATTGACAGTTAATTAATTAAAGTGTAGATTAAGGTATGGTAATAATTGTAAATAGATGTATTAAATTTGAATGTATTAACTCTTAATTTGGACATAATATTTAAATTCGAAATTTTGCACACTGACACTTGTCGGTAGGATATTGTGGAACTGTAAATATAAATAAGACCTTAATTGTACCAATTTCCTGGCAAATAAAGATTTTATTATTATTATTATTATAAATAAAACGTAAAAAAAGCTTTGTATGAAGGCATGTTGCCATTGCGCTAACAAGATCTTGTTCGAAATTGAAATATTGAAACCAACTGTCAGAAGTCATACATTTTGCAATATGCATTTGTTTTCAAGTATATTTCTATGGTCGCCTACCTGTTAGTTTAAGTGATTGGATAAATTGGCTCAATGTATTTAAAAGGCTTCCAAATATGAACTAGGAATAAAATTATTTCATTTTAAATGAAAAACTTAGTTTTGTAAGTTGAAAAAATTATAAAGTTTTGAAAATATTTCTCCTTGTTTTATTTTAGTTTGTATGTAAGTTACAAACGACTATTGTCATATTTATTGTATTGAAATCTTTGATGTGAACCCTTTTGCTATAGTCTGGCTAATGAAAGTATAGAAATAAAAATCTGGCGAATTTAAAAAAGTCCCATCATGGTAACCCCAACTATAGTACGACAAAAATGGATTAAACAAACATGATGGTACTTGATTATTTTTTTTTAATAAAATTATCGTAAATAATTACTGTCCTACTTTTTGATGAGAAGTATATAATTAAAATGATAGGCAACTAGTATTAATCAGGCTTCAAAATAAAACAATAAAATACAATAATTATTTTTATTCATTGTAATCAAAATCTGAATCCAGCAATTCTATA